>AYEL01088760.1:0-20314 GCA_000484575.1 Olivierus martensii | reverse complement strand
GAATGTTGTTTTTTGCTAGTAAATTATTATTTTTAAATTAATAAAAATTATTTTAATTTTTATTGATTTAAAAAAATCATTTCATAATAGAGAAAACGAATTTTTTTAAAATAAAAATTCATAAATGTCAATGCCAAAATATTCTGGCATAAATTTGACATATAACATCTATGCAAAATACATCCACCCAAAAATTCATTTCTGGAATGTTAACTAGTCTAAGCAATATTAATTATAATAAATACTACAGTAATTATTTATATTATAAATATACAATATATAGATATCTTTCTAAAAGACTTTTGTATTTTAATAAAAATTAATAAATAAATTTTACTTTCAAAATTATTTTTTATCCTATATTTTCGAACTTAATATTTCTTTCCCATAAAAATATCACTATGTTTTTAAACAACAGTTTGAATAAACAGTTTATTCCATATGAAGTTAAACATGTCTAAGAATTTTTGTTTTTGATTCAAAAAATAAATTATGATTATTATTTTGATAGAATAATTATTGTTTATAACAGGTGTTAGTCTAATAGTAACATTTTTAGAAATTAGACAATCTAAGTGTCAAGATAATCACAATAAATTATCAATTGATATTATGTATACTATTTACTTTATAATGATTCAAATAAAAATAATTACAGAGTTGATAGATGATTATTTTCAATACTAAGGCAAATAATTCATTCATCAAGTAGTTATTGTGTCAGGTACTGAGTATTATTTATAGATTTGTAATATTTATGTAAAATAAAATCTAACCACAACCTTTATATATATAGTGTTTGATACAAATTTCTTGACAACCCTGTGTAACTTTTAATATTGGATAATCATAGAAGCAATTAAAATTCAATTATTATTAAATAGAAAATATAAATAAATTGTTTTTATAGTAGTGATTTTTAAATTAAATTGAAATTTATTATTGATGATTCCAGCTAATACACAAAATTTTTAATTGAATAAATTCAAAGCAAAAACTGAAAATTGGGATTGTAAACATGCCTGCAAGGACCATACAGAATACTTTATTTATTTAATAAGAAATATTTTAAATTGATCATTTAATTTGCTATCATATAATAAATTTCTCTCTCAAATTAATGAATTAAATACTGTGCATTAAATTTTTTATCATCATTTTCAATACAATAAAAATTTATTTTAATATTTTTAAAATTTGATAAATGTATCAATATTTTTTGTTGCCTTCTAGAAATGAACAGAAAATACTTTATAATTTCAAAAAACTATTGATAATTACCAAATTGCATAGAGACACATTAAAATTTGCTACCAGCAGAAATGGAAGACTTGAATGCAAGTAAAGAATGGCTTATTATTTTGGACTTCATTTCTTCTTAAGAAATTTTTATAATAAAAAGCTTTTTAAACAAAAATTTTATAAATAAATAAAAACTAATTCTCAGAAAATACCCTGATATTTTTTGTATTTCTAATGTTATATATATTTATTATTATTAAAATTTTATCATATTAATTTGAAATTAATGTATTGTAAATGAAATAAAAAGTAATTTATAATTAGCATAAACTAAATGAAAATTTAGGATTTATATTTAAAAATCAAATAATTTAACTGTATATGGAGGCACCTAATTGAAAGACTTGTAATTCATTCCATTTAAGGATCTTGACTAATCTTGTTTTAATTTACAATGATTGAAAGATAATTCTGAAAGAAAATATAAAGCAAAAAGAAAAATAATTTTTAGAAGAAAAAATTACTTACTTTATCTAATTAAAAATTGTCTACTAATTGTATGAAAAAACAAAATTTATGAATAAAATTTAGAGAGCATAAATACTTAATTTAAAATCATACAGTTTCCAAAAATGCTGGTAACTGGATATAATCATAATTTTGTTTTTTTCTTTAACAAAAATTATCTTAAATTATTGTTCTCCAAAATGGAACTGTGCTTAGCTAGTGCTATGTTATCACACATTTAAATAAAATTAATAATACCAAGTTATGGCAAAAATTGGTTCCTGTTTCGAGTTAGCTGTAACAAAGATTTATAGACAATGTTGGGCATATGGTCATGAATCATATTAGGGCTGATGATGATTTGATTGAAATATTCTGCTGAAACCCATTTTGCTCTATAACTAAATTTTAAGATAAAATTATATCATCAGCTAATAATTCTCATTTTTAACAATAAGCTAAAAAATATTTTACCTTCCATTAACTTCAGTCAAATGTAATATCCGTCCTGGTAAAAATAATGGCATTGCAGATAATTTATTTGAACATATTGCATTATTCTTCATTAAAGAATTTCTTTC
This sequence comes from Olivierus martensii, assembly GCA_000484575.1. NCBI lineage: Eukaryota > Metazoa > Arthropoda > Arachnida > Scorpiones > Buthidae > Olivierus > Olivierus martensii. The sequence continues at coordinate 17,984 of AYEL01088760.1, read as the reverse complement.
CTGTGAAATGTAAAACTTTAAAATTTTAAATTAAAGAAATTTTGTTTAAATACAAGAATTTCACAAACAATTAAAATGCAAACCTGAATATTTGTTGAATCATATGATTCAGTATTGATGTGATCTGGAAGAAGTGGTCTTGAAACTTGCCTTTGTGCCATTTCAGAGTCAGAATTGTAATTTTTATTACAAAGTATTCCTAACAATACTTTATACTGGAATAAAATAATATGTATTATCGAAGAGGACTTAAAGGTTTATTTCTGATTTAATAAGAAATTATAATCACAGTAGCGTCGCAATAACTCAGGTCCCACTCATTTGAGGTATCATTTAATTAAAAATGATTCACTATCAATTATTTTCTATACTGTTTATTAAAACTGAAGTTAATTAAAGTATATAAGCCATTATGTGCTCATACAACTTTCAAGCATTTGTCTTTGTTTATTAATTAGTTTTCTGTGTGTATCACTGATGGCTATATTGACATATTTTGGAATTTTTCTCAACACAACAGTTATAATAATAATATTTTTATTGTTTTGCATTGCTAAATCCTTGAGATAGTATTGAATTACATAGAGAAGAAAGAAACAAAACTAACTGATGGCTTCTGAAAAGATATAATTTTGCAATTAAAGTGATTATAATTACTAATGAAAATGAACCTTAAAGATTTTTTTGCATTTAAATAAAAAGGAATATTTTTTATATGCATATAATACAGTATAATGATTTAAGATACTTTATGTTTAATATTTTATATAAGTATAAAATATTTATATAACTTAATATAAATAAAGTATAAGATACTTTATGTGTAATAATATTACACATTTTTAATTAGCATTATGCCATAAATCCTATTCAGCAGGGGTGGCCAAACTGCAGCTCGTGAGCCACATGCGGCTCTTTGGTACATTCAATGTGGCTCCATACCACAAAAGTCAATAGTAAAAATATTGAAGCAAATACTTATTTAAGTTAAACAAATTACAGATATATTATTTTATATCTATTGTAAATAATAGTATGCATCTATATGAAATAAATGCATCTAAAATAAACAATTTTTGAAATCATTATTAAGATTATCCAAAAAACTAATGCTATTCTCATTGATTCTGAAAGAAAATGCAGTTCTCAAGAATTTGCGATTTTCCTAAGTGGCTTGAAATGACATGAAGTTTGGCCATCCCTGCTATAGAGTAAGAATTTTTCAATAATATGAAGCAATCTTGGTCTCAACAACCTTGAGCTATTGAGATTCTATTGTATTATTTTAATAGTATAATTACATATTATTCTATGATAAGTATCTAGTTAAATCATAAATTCCTTTTTATGTATACAATAAGACCCTGTTTAACACAGGGGATACATTCCAAAAAAATCAAGCGCTAAATGAAACAGCATTAAACAAGGTCATTTTAACACTCAATAATGGGAATAAGTGAAATGGGACAGTGAATAAAAAATATATGTACCTTTTTTATTTTTTAACATGTATTATTACTATTGTATTATTCTTTTTATTGCTAATATCAATTTGTATTCATAAATCATTCATGAAAATCAAAAATATTCAAATAAATAATTTATGTTTGTGATGAGGAAGGATTCATAAATCATTCATGAAAATCAAAAATATTCAAGTAAATAATTTTTGTGTGATGAAGAAGGTTATTCCTTATTTGATACTTTTTTTCTTTAAAAATCATCTAACAAAAAATCGTTTGCCTTTTTCTCTTTTGTTCAGCAAGCAACTGTCGATAGCAAGACATCGCATCCATGACAAAGGGTCTTGCTTTTAAACTTCTATCAAAATTTGAATCATTTTGTAAAAACTGATCCACAATTTCTGTAATAGTGATTAAACTTTAACCATAAAATAATGTTGATGAACGATCATAAATATGAATTGTGACTGCAGAGACTTCCATATGTACTGCATTAAAAACTGATATCAAATGCATTGCGAGATGGCATAGGAGTATCGAAGCAACAAATTAGTGTGATTTCGGATTTATGTGAGTATAATGGTTTGAAAAACTGCAGCAAAATGAATCAATAAAAAATATAGAATTAAAAAAAACCCCATTATATCGAAACAGCGTTAAACAGAGCAGCGTTAAGCAGGGTCTTATTGTAATTGTATATTTTAAAATAATTTTGGATGAAATTATTTTAATCTGTTCTGTAGTAGTAGTAGTTATAGTAACCAATTGATACACTAATTGTATTCTTTTTCATAATTATTACGATTAAGAAAACAACATAAAAAAAAAAAACACGAGGGGAATTAGTTTTAAAATTAATTCCTATCATAATTCCTATAAAAATATAATTTTGACCTTTTGCTGTCAACTATCAAATATTTTTTAAAATTAAGCCTAATTAATATACAAAAAAATAAAATAAAATAAATTAAAATTGTGTAAAATCTCAATTAATTTTCAAACAAAAATTAATGGAAATGTTTTGTGTTGTAATAAAGTAAATGTAATTTTCTAAATATGTTAAGTAAAAATCATGTTGTAGAAGTACCATGTTATATGAGGGTTTCTGCAATTTTCTAATTGTGTTAGAGCCAAACCATGTTACATGAGAGTTACCTGTACTGTAAATTTTTTAAATCACAAGAGAAGAAAAGGATCCTGTTAGAACTAAGGTAAGTCATTATCAAAAAAGAAAGCAACCTTTGTACATGTTGATTAGACAATGAACAAATTCTGTCTTCCAGCCAAGGGAAAAAATGCAGATATAAGATCGAAATCAACATTGTAGTCATAGTCAATTTTGGATATAGGCAATGTATATTGTAAAATAAATTTACCTATGCCTCTCTTTTAGATTTGCCCTTTTTTATTATATTGTTTACATCACAACCAAATTAATCCAAAGTTAACTGCAAAAATGCAGTTAACTTTGAGACTAAAGAAGACATTGACAGCTGAAATGCATATCTATACTATGGATGACTGCACTATATTACTTTGAATTTAAGCCGCCCTAGAATTTAAGCTGCAATACGATTTTAAAATTGCAAAAAATAAAAATGATGTGCTGCAATACGATTTTAAAATTGCAAAAAATAAAAATGATGTTATAATAGGTATTGAAAAATAAGAAACATTTTTATTTACTTAAATAAGTACTAATATATAAATAAGCTACCTAATTTATTGGGAATCTTCTTCAGATATACTATCACTTTCATTTTTTAAAAATAGTGCCAAGTCTCTTCTCCCAAACATGTTCTAATCAATCTTTCATCAATTCTGTTGCCATCCATGAATTCTTTTGTGCTCAAATTATAACACCCTTAGGAAAATTTTCCTTGGGTACAGTTTTTTTTGTTTAAAATAATAGAGAAAATTCAAATTTTAATAGAAAGAGAAAATTCAGTTGTTTTCTTGTGTGATGTGACAATATGGAGGACTTAAAGCCATTCACATACATTACTATAGGTATAATTATAATGATTGTAATGCCGACAATAGTAGTATGAAACGAAAGAGAGAACCTGTAGGTCAAAGTTCATAAAAAAATCGGAACATGAAATCAGTGGTTTCCAAAATATACATATCATTTTATATGAATCTTAAACACAACGGAACCGATGATTGCATAATTAATTATATGTCGGTAGAATGGATTGTTAACTATAAACAATAGTCATTATTATAGCAATCTATCTTGAATATATCATCGATTTGACTCCTGTTTTTTTGTGATCTTTGACTTATAGATTGACCTCTTTCGCTTGCTATTATTTTTACCGGACTTTACAAAATTAAAATTGTACCATATCGCAGCTCGAATTCATCTTGCAGGCAAGTTATTTTATGTTTCTATTACCATTGTTGTTTTATTACTGTTCTTTAGTCTAACCGATGATCAAACTACACGGCAAGTTATTTTATGTTTCTATTACCATTGTTGTTTTATTACTGTTCTTTAGTCTAACCAATGATCAAACTACATGTATTATTTGTCATTCGGAGAAATGATCATTGGCATAGTGTGTCCATCGCGAATGTTTCACTAATAGAACTGTCTAATTTTGACACATGACTGTAGATTGTTAGCTTGACCAACTGAGACATCTCTTAGAAAAATTTAGGGATGGCATATTTTGATATTTCGTATACAGAAATGAGCGAATGGATGAGGGGAGACACTGTAATACGACTGACTGACTGTCAACTACTTTAGGGGAATTCAGCAATGGTGAGTAAAGTTATTTGAAAGTATCCACTGGCTGTACAGGTTATAAAAGGATTATTCAGTTTTATTTTCTTGTGCGAGAAACATTGTGACATCAGAAACATTAAAGTTCTAACACAGTAAGCACTACTAGCAGTGTGAAGGAAAAAGATTTTATTAGAAAACTGTAATAACATTTTCAGCATTCAGAATGCTGAAAACATTATTACAGTTTTCTAATTAAACTTTTTTCCTTCACACTGCTAGTAGTGCTTACTGTGTTAGAACTTTATTTGAATTGAACATAAACAGTTTTATATTTTAGAAGAATTTTAGATCAGAAACATTGTTGATTGAATTAAAAAACAGATATATTAAAATAAAATGGAATATGATTGTACAATTTATTGCTTTTATTTCTTTTAAGTATTATATATTCTTCTTAACTACTAAATTATATGGCCCTTCCACAGGCTGCCCACCCCTGCAGAGGGGTCAGCTGGATTGTGGAGGACAGGGATTGACGGGTCGGGCCTGAACCCCATAATAAATATTTTCAAGGGTAGGACCCGAGACTTGAACCCAGGTCCTCCAGAGTGGAAAGCTGAAGCGTTTCCATGAGGCCAATCTGGCCTACAGCCTGAGAACTATCAGACACATTTCTGACATTTCAGTCTCAACGGTCGGGCCCTCTTCGATGCCAGGCCCGTGACAAAAGTCACGGATGTCACCCCCTCTCGGCAGCCCTGTATATTGAACATTATATTTGAAAAAGAAATAATATTATTAAAGTGCAAAACATAATCAAAAGGATACAAATATATAGTGTTCAAAAAAATTTTCATCATGTAATTTTTCATGCTATTTTCTAAACAACAGTCATTGTTTATCCTTCAATAAAGTGAACAGGAATAGTAAATAAAAAATGTTTATTAAATATATAGTACTATAATTTATTTTATAATAATAATTCATTTTTGATACAATTAATGATAAAATTACAATATTTATATAGTAGAAGCAATAATCAAGGAAATGGTGCTATTTCATATGTTGAATAATCTTTAGCATGTAAAACAATATTTTGTTATGAGGCATCAGCTGCAAAACTTTAACCATTATATGAACACCAACTTTAAAACACAACACTGACTATTATTCACATTGCATATTTGTTCTATTTATAGTTATCTATTGGATAAAGAAATCACCAATGGCACATTACATCATCCAGGAGAGCTTTATTATAACAAGTAAATATGAGTAACTGACAATGCAAGATACAGTGTCAGTTACTCATATTTACTTGACTTATGATAGTATGTATTTATAATGGTGATGTAATCAGTAAATAATATGATTGGTCAATGTAATTCAATGGGTTCAAGTCCCAGATCCAATGATCTGAATTATTGTCTAAGAGATAAGACCTAATCTAATCCACCAGAAAGCCAACATCTCAGGCGGATATATTGCGCAATCTATAGAATAAGTTGAAAAGTTTTTGTTATTTCGATTTTTTGAATTTTTTATACGGTTATTAAAATAGATTTAATAGTCAAAAACTCTAATTTCACCTCATAGAAACTCAAATCAAAAGGAATTATAAAATTTCATTGCATAGTCTTCGAACTATTTCAGTCTGAAGTTGTACGTGATACTAATGAGGATAAACAAATTATTATATAGATTATAATTACTATTATTTATTATATGGAACAAAAAAAAAAGGAAAAAAAGGCTACATAAAAGGATAATTTATTAATAAAGGTTCATTTTAAAAATAATTAATTAATTTGATACATGAGAGATAAGAAACATTGAAATTATTAATTTTATTAATAATTTAAAATTTATTAATAAAATTACCTTTATTATATTTGATGGACAGCATCAGAAATCTGTATTGAATCTATAGTAGAGCCCAAATTCATTTGTATCACTATGCCACTGATACAGTCTACTAACTAAACTATTTGTGATGTTATAGCAAACTGCTATAAAACAGTGATAATTTTGACAAATAAACTGAATTTTGAATAAATTATTATTATTAACATAACTTTAACATGTGGTAAATTATCTGCATATCTGTTATATATACAACAAACAGATGTGCAATTGTCTCTATAATCATTTTATATAATGGCAAAGAATTGTAATTTTAATTATGCATATACAAAAAATATAGCATTTAATTTAGAGTTTCCTATACTCATATAAGGGAAAAAAGTTAATAATTCAGAAATAATTTAATCATGGCAACTATTTTGTGATAGATTGATGTTTATAAAAAATTATAATTATTAATATATTAGAAATTACAATTAACAATACATCCTGGAGAGTTTTAACAACATGATTTAACAATGGTAGAATTTGTACAATAATACATAAAAAAACATGTTGCTTCTTACTAATGCTGTTCAATGCACATTAATACTATCACAAAAGTTGGTAATACACTTCTCTCATAGACTCAATATTGACTTCCAATGCTGTCATCAAGTATAATTAAATTAATAAAAGTTACTTTTATTTGAAACTAGTTATGTATTTGTATAACTTGATTTACATTTTTATAAATTTACATAGTTAATTTAATTAATAGATAATAAAATCTATTTATATATACTGACCTTTGGTTGATCACACTCGATTATACAATTCAAAATATTTTTTTTCATGTCCTCCATAGTTGGGACACTTAGCCGTGGTACCAAATCATCTCCTACTACTATTGAAAAAATAAAATCTTCTGAATGTTTAACACCATCAACATTCAATAAACCACCAGGAGGGGAAAATGCAAAACACTTTAAAGTTGGATATTTAGATCGTAATAATAATGCTAAAACTGAAGCTGTCCCAGCACCTAAACTATGACCTGTTATGACAAGAGAATAACTTTGAAGAACAGAAAATACTTCATTTAATAAGTTAGTTTCTTCAAGTTTCCTTTTTACATAATTAGCTGCTAATAACATTCCTCTATGACAAAATATTCCATTAGATCTGTCATGTTCACTCAAAGTTTCACATTCTGCAGTTAGATCAGTTAATATATCTGGAAGAGACAATGTTCCACGAATTGAAACAACAACAGAGCAAGTCTGATGATCAATGGCTACATAAAATGGAACCTCATATACTTTATTATGAAATGATACATAAACCAAATCTTCCTCAGTCAATCCTGTTATTTTCTTTAAAGCTGCTGTATGACATTCACAGCAATTATCATCTATAATATAAGATGGTTTCTTTCTACAGCAGGACATACATCTAGAAAATTTATTTATATTTTTGTTAAAATTTATAAATTAATAAGAAAATTTTTAAATTAAGTTAATATATTTTTATGAAATTAAATTTGCTAATATTCTATTTTGGGTTAGATGTTGGAATGAAGTCTTCCAGCAGACACCCTAGCACCCATAATCTTCTCTATTGCAAAATGTTACCACAGTTGTCCTAGAAATTCATACTTCGAGTTACATTTTAATTGTTCTACCTTTCTGCACTTTATCTACATTTTTTTTTTACATTTTAATTGTTCTACCTTTCTGCACTTTATCTACAATTTTTTTTCGACATTTTAATTGTTCTACCTTTCTGCACTTTATCTACAATTTTTTTCATCATCTCTTTATGTTCTACCTTTCTGCACTTTATCTACAACTTTTTTCTTTGTCTCTTTGTGCAAGTGAGTGTTCTTCTTTTCAGAATTATTTGGTCAACCCATCGCTGGCTTCACTTTTAGTGACGTCATGCCATCTCCATCTATCTCTTATCTTCGTGGTTGAACCCCATCCTTCAACCATTCGGTTGACCCCATCATGTGTGTTAGCCAGCCTGTGATGGGCTCTACAAGTGGCCGCCGCCAAATAAAGAATATCCCATGAGGATATGGCGGCTTAACAAAACTAACCTAACCTAATTAGACAAAAACACATTTTAATGATTATTCAATACAGTTTTTTTATTTTCTAATAATACTTTTGCTATCTATAATTCTGTAAATACAACCAGAGCCTCTTCATCCGCCAATTAATAATGATTAATTGAGCATTTCCATTTTCCGGGACGTGGACCCAAAGGTTGGATTTTGGGAAACATGTGTTTGTGTTGTATAAATATTGTGTAAAGTGAAAATGTTTGTTATGAAAGTGTGGATGCAACGTTCATATATAATGGTTATGGTTAATGGTTCAAAATGAAAATCTATGTGTAACTGTTGCTATTTAAAGTGTTGAGGTGGCCGGATGGCCGAGTGGTAACGCGTTAGAGTGCCACGAGGAGAACCCGGGTACGGAATATCCTGAAAACTTTTCCGGGGTTCTGGGCTCGGATCGGCGATCCCCCGTCCTTTACCATCCGGTTCCCTCCACGTTTCTCATGAATTTTTTTTGTATTTATTACTTTATGAATTGCATCAATTCTTCTTCAGAGAGTATTTAAATGCAGTATAATTTAGATACTTGAGATTTTATGTACTTGCTGGCAAGTACAGAATATCTAAAGTATGATATGACGGCTTAACCAAAGGATTAACTAATCTAATCTCTTCCGACCCTCATTTACTTGACGAAGGTTCGGATCTTGGTTCAGATATAAGCGAATCGAAAATACTTGTTCAGTGTAAGTGCAATGTATTTGTTAATCTTTAAAATGAAAAATTATGCTAATATTTTTATCACCGTATATTTCATTATTTATTCAGTCAATCATATACTGACGAAATCTAAATTACAAAAGTTAAATTAATTTTCATAAATTCTAAATAAAACATTTGATGGAGATAGTCCTTTAGGATAATTTTTTGGAGGGGGATATGTCCCCTTGTCTTCCTGCTAGGCACGCCCATGAATTATGTCAGCCTGTTCATACTAAGCTAAGTATTACTGCTCAGTATTTGGTTTATACCGATTATGTTTTCATCTCTTTACTCTAATTTTCTAATTACTATAATTCATTTGTATGGCACGGTTTGTTTCTACCCTGAAGGTACGAGCTTAATTCCTGACCCCAACCTCCAGAGTTTTTTAGATGAGATCTGGACCTACTCCTTTAATTTCATCCTTCACCTGATGGTTAACTCAAACCGGAATATAAGTGGCCCATGTTGGGCAGTAGTATGCCTCGCCGGATGGAAAGCGGAATATATTAAAATCACATAGGAAAAAATTTATTTCAAGGAAAAATTACAACATTGCTTGAATAAATTGAAATTTCATAAAGTAGTTTTAGAAATAGAATTGTAAAGCTTACCATTAATTTAATATGAATAAGGAGAAGGATGCTGATTTACAAGTTTCAGGGTAACACCAGATACCCCTTGTATCGGCACTGATAAAAAATCATAGTCGGCTGGATTGGCCGCGTAGAAACGCTTAGGCTTTTCACTCTGGAGGACCCGGATTTGAGTCTCGGGTTCCACCCCTTGAAAATATTTATCATGGGATCCGGGCTCGGCCCGTCGACAATAAGGCTGACCCCTCCGCAGGGCTGGACAGCCTGTGGAAGGGCTTGTTTCGCCCCGCCACTTAGTATTCTCCCAGAATGGAAAGTTACGTTATCTGTTGACAAAAAAAAAGTTTTTAGAAGGGATCCGGCTCCGGTTTGTTAAGATTCCTGAGATCGATCTCATCAGGAGTGTGGAGGCCTAATGTTAAATCGCGTTGCAGCTTACAAGTTATTATCTAACAAAGATAAAAAGCGATGGAAAATTCAGAAGAAGAACGTATCTCACGATGTTACGGAGGCGAATTTATTCATAAGGGGATAAATCTAAATATTCAAAGCATTTAAAATATATTCCAATCTGTGAATTTAAGATCTATTATTAGTATATCGTCAATAATAACGATATAATATATCACATACCGACGCGGTATAGTGCCCATTATTATTATATAAACCCATTTTTAAGTTTACATTTATTTAATCTTAGAAAATTGATTATTTAGTTTTGTATTGCAATGGAAAATCAAATAAAAATTATTCATCATCTCACATTAGTAGCTTATTAAGAATATGTTAAACAAGTAAATATGTTAAACAAAGTTTTTCAATCAAAAATACAAGATCATAAGATCTTTCATCTTTGATGAAAAACTGGACTTAACTGTTTTATTGATATAATCTATGATGATATGAGAAAACATTATTGATGATATTAAATATATAAAAATTAAAAAAATTCAAATATTTGAAATTTATAAATTAAAGTAAACTAATGTTTTAATGTATTATTTTACTTTAATTTATTTTACTGGCATTTTCTTATAACTAATACGTAATACGAACGTGTCGATGTATTAAAATAAGATATAAATGTTCGAAAATGTTTGTTAAAAAAAAAAAAATTGAATAATACATTGGCAACACTGTTTCTGTTATCAAAATGATGTTGAGATGATGGGAGTTTTCTGAGAGTCGTCTGTTTTGATGTTTTAGTAGAAAATTAGAATTTAATTATGAATTTGTAGAAGTTAAATAAAGCTTTGTAAATAATTACCAAACGAGCTTCATTTACAGCTTTTGTAATTTATATTCAGCCAAAATGACTTATCAGTGGTGAGAAATGTATTTTAGATATAGTGTTAGATGAGAACTTGGGTTTGTTTATTATAGAATTAAAGATTCGTCACCTAATGATAAATGAAAATCGGCATTCAGTAATAATAAGCGGATGTAGCATTCATATGAGCAATACTTTATTAAAACGCTGCAACTCATCAGTTGGTTTGGATTGTATTTGTTCGTTACTGTTTACAGTTTTTACTGATTCATTTGGTGATTAGAACCAAACGGCAGAGAGTATAACTTCCGTATCAAGACCACCTCCAAAAATTATACTGATGAAAGTAGATGATGAGAAAGATGAATGTTTCCGCAAGAATTAGGTGTGTGTGAACAGTTTCCGTGATATAACAAAATTAGAGGTTATTCCCTAATAGTTGAGTAAAAGTGTAAAATTGGCGATTCTTTTGTGTTAAAGATTCATTTAAAAAAACACTAAAAAATCTGTTTTGGAAGTTATACTAAATAGAAAGATAACTTTTTTGAAAATTCATCTATAGTTGGTGTATTTACAATCTGCAATTTTTAGAAAGGGTCTTGCTATGAAAGTTTACTCTCTTCATTAAAAGTAAAAGTTTTACTTAAATGCATTTCAATGTGCTTCTTGAGAAGGCAAGATATAAACATGGTATGTCAGTGACATTAGGAATCACAATGATTATATGAGTATGTTTCACAAATCTAATTTTTTAAGTATCCTCATGGTGGCATGTAAGCATAACTTAAAATCTATGATTGTTTTTCAATGAGAGTTACAAATTAACATTTGTTCATAGAATTTTTATTGTGTTTTTTTTTTATTTTATAAATGATGAAAATACTTGATAGCATATATAATTGGTTTTTGTTGAGATTGTTAACCAAATGATATATTTATTTTGAATTATTATTATTATTTTTTGCAATAAAAAATAATAACAACAATAAATAATAATTTGTTCTTTTTATTATTGCATAAAAAGAATTTCTGGTTAACTTACAAAAGCTAGCTGAAAGTATTACTTTGTTACAATATGTACTAAAATTTATTCCTCTTATAATGAGCTTAGTGATACCTTTTTACTTTATTGTATTGGAAAGCAGATTCCAATTTTTGCTCCTTATTTTTTGCAAATTATACTTTTCAAAATAGCTGAACAACAGTGAATGCAAAATAGTTCTCAACTAAGGCTCTATGAATTCTTTTGTGAGATTCTGCAAAATTTTCAAATTAATATAAAGTTATGTAAAACAATTTTGATAATTATTTTGTATGTACATTATTAAATGTTTATGACTGATGATGATTCTTTATTATAATAGAGTAACTTGCTACATTAAATGGAAAAATTTAAATAATTCAATTAAAATTTATATTCTAGTAATACAATTAGTCTTTGATTTATGGCAGGGTTCAATTTGAACCCCATCTCATAAGTAGGATTTGATCATAAATTGAAAGTATCCTAAATTTATGGATTTTTCACAATTAAATTTTACTAAAATATCATATATTATACTAATAAAAATTAGAAATGCCAAAAAATTTATGAATTTTTCACAATTATATTTTACTAGGATATTATATATTATATTAATAAACATAAAGATCAAAAAAGTATAAAAACCAGACACAAAGACTGTTTTCATATTTCAGACAATTGGGTTGTGATTTGACCCAATCACAAAATTTACTGATGGTATTATATCACCATCATAAGTATGAATTGTTGTAAGTGGAGGCAATCATAAGTCAAGGACAACCTATATTTATTTAGTTATTATGTTTAATGTAATTATTGTAATGATTAATACCAGAGCCGGATTTACATTTTTAGGGACCCTAGGATGAGCAAGGCTTTGGGGCCCTAAAAATTCAAATCAGCTACGTCTAATTTTTAAAGGCTTCTTATAACTTATAAGGAACCTTTAAAATTTTACTTTCTATCTAACACTTTAATAAAAACCCATTTTTTCTTATTAAAAGTTATAAACTTTTAATAAGAAAATTGAAAACTGAATGATAGTTTTGGGGCCCTAGGACTCTGCCTGTTGGTAAATCCGGCTCTGATTAATACACACTTTTGTAATATATATAATGTTAGTGTTTTATAAATCATCACAAAAGAAAAAGATTGAGAATCATTTGTTTTAGGGACTTAGATTAAGAAAACTGCCTTGTTAGATTGTGTGAGATTACTAGTAATAACTATTGAGGTAATTTCATTTTGTCTTTATAGTGACATTTTAAAATATAATAGGTTCCTACTTATACAGTTTTAGAACTATCTGGATACATTAGTCTTATTTTTGTTGAATTTCTATAAAATGTGAGTGAAAAAAATCATTAAACAATTTGTTTTTGTAAAAATGTGAATTATGGCCATTACTTTTTATATCTATGCTCATAAATTTTATCTAGTCATTCCATTTATCAGTGCACATATTTATATATATAAAATTTAGGCATTGTTAGACTTCAGTAGTGTTCAATTTATTCAAAAATTGTTAGTATGAATTAACTGTGTAAATAAGAGCCCTATTGTATTTTTATGAAAAACAACTGACATTTTTGAGCTCCAAAAAATTTTCTCTCATAAATTAATTTTAAATTTTAGCCTTGATTCATGAGAATTAAATTATAAGCAAACATTTTTTAGGATTGCAATAAAATCATAAATTGGAAAGAATGTACAATAGTTCCCATATTTATATAATTAATTTATTTCAAAAATTTTTGTGAAAATTGCACAAGTGTAATAGTACTTAAATTTGATAGATATGAATATACACATTGATAGTCTTAATGATTAAATAAGAATAATGACCACAGATATGAAAATTTAAAGTTATAAGTGATACTATTACAAAAAAATTTTTAATTTTCATTTTATAAATAATCAACACAAAATAAAACAAAAAATTCATCTGCATATTTTTGAAGCTGTGGAACTCAAAGCTGTTAACTGGAAATTACTGTATTCAACTATTTATTATATTTGAAGTTTTATTATTTCCTAGTGATATAAGACATGATTTTATGATTTCATTGAAATAGGCAGTCCTTACCGAAAAACTATGAACTTCAAAGAAAGGAAAATCAGATGACTTTTGAAGAGGTGGTCAGTCATCCTCTTAAACCTCTCACTGTTACTGTAAGTTTAACTTTATCATTAATCAAGTGTGTATTATTTTTATTAATTATTAAAATTTGGATGTTAATTCTTTGATTCATTACCATTTTGTCTTTGGTTCATTATAATTTTTATTTAAATAATATTAATATTATTGTTAATTTTCTTAAATACATTAGAGTTGTAATTAGCAATTTAGTTACATTCTGAGAAACCTTAATACAAAGGAAATAGTATAAATCATTGTTTTTTCAAAATCTCAAATATACAAGCTGTTACTTGAATTTGAAAAAGTCTGAAAACACACTGCTATTAACTTTTGAACTAATTAGCATATTTTCATGAAATTTGTTATTGACATTCTACCATTAAATTAACTGCATTATTTAACTGTCTAGCTTTAACCATTTAAAAATGGTGGACATTCATTTATATATAATATATAATTTAAAATAATTGAATAACATCTATGAGATCTCTATATAAGACTTGCATCATTTAAATTCAGATGAAACATTTACTGAAATTTTGTTTAAATTAAATAAAAAAATAAGTTAGTAAATTAAAACTTAGTCTAGTGTACATCCACATACTAATTTATGCAAAATTAACATATGTAAAATAATTTGACGCTATATAAAATTTTTGTTCAAAATATTTTTTTAATGTCATGATATGTAAATTCATTATTTTAGAAATCTTAGGGAATTTTGTTTTACTATTAGATAGGTATCTTAGAATAAACTGCCTTGATATCTACAATCATAAAAAAAATAAAACAAAAATTTTAGATTAAATAATTATATCTCAAAAATCACTTATTTGAATATTAATACAGGATGCAGAGAACTTTGAGGATCCTGTAATAATACTATCAATGTTATTAAATATAATAATTATAATAAATATATATATACAGTTAATATATATATATATATCATCTAATCTTTGATTTCCTTAGTAGATTTGTTCTGCAAAAATATCATGTAAATCAAAACTAACATTTGCATAGAATTTTGGGATCAAGAAATAGGTTCCATAACACTCAATTAAATATTTTGCAGTTTATTTAAAATAAATTACAAATAAATCAACACAAATTTTATATAGATATACAATGAAAATTTAAGAAATAAAATTACAAACTGTTTAAAAAATGTGTGAAAACAAGTTTATTCCATATCTTCTTGTTTATATCAAAACAGTCTTTTTCTCAATTCAAAGTCACCATTACTGCTGCTAATTTCATTTATCTCAGATTTTTTTAAATTTATTTTCTAAACAAATTTTTAAAATCAGCTTAATAAAATGTTATCAATGCTTGCTTTTTACTTTTACTTAATTCCTTATAAATCTCTTTATATTGAATTAAGAAGTTGTAATTCTCTATCAGCTCTTAAGCTGTGATCAATATTGAGAAAATAATTTATTAAAAGATTAACATTATTGATGATTTATTATTTTTTTTCATCATTTATAAATTACTATATATGTTAATTAACAATTCTAATAATTGAATGCTATTACTGTATTGTATGATATACATAGAGGTTCCTTGTCAATACTGGTGGAACAACTAATTTCACCTCATTGTCCATAATCTTGAATGTTACTATGCTCATCTTTGTAATCAGTGTTGTGTTTAAACCATATTAAAATGAAATCATACCATGTAAAATGAAAATTTGGTATTAATTTTTCAACTGTATTAAACCGAAATTATGCAATTTAAATACCATGTAAATTGAGGGTTAATTTATTGTTTATAAATATCAATAATTTATTAAAAAAAAAAAAGTCTTTTGAACCAATAAAAGCATGTTAATAACAAATATTTATATATATTCTATAATATTTATATTTATATATATTCTATAATATTTTTGGGCTAGATCTCTTTTTAGTTATATTTTCTTGAAAATCAGAGCTTTTTCTCTTCTAATTGAATAGAATATAGCATAAAAGTACTTTAAATAAATACCATTGATTTATTGATCTAAGAAGCTAATTTTTTATTATAATAATTACATATTTATTACCTTAATATTAGGTTATATATATAATGTATAATGCTGTTCTTTATTTAATCATCATAATCATTTAAATATGTTAATTTTATTTATGTAAAACATAACCTTACATAATTCTTTCAGGAAATATTATGCAGATCAATGAGTCAGACAGACATTTAATGTTTATGTAATATTTATTTTTCTGTTCATCAATAATCAATGTTTGAAGAAACAATTTTTTTTACTGCTTTATTCCATTATTTATTAAGGCATAAAATTTCTTGCTTTATTTTATTTTGCTATAAGCTGCAATTTTCTGAAACTTATCTACACTATATAATAAGATTTCTATATATGGTTAATTGTATATAATATATTGATAATTGCACTATCTTAAATTAATACACATCTAAAACAGTTTTTCAAAATTTTATATTTAGGTTCAAGAAGGAAGAATTAAAAGGAGAGTTGGAAGTACGACAAGTAGTGCATCTTCATCCATACAAGGTACTCCTAGGAAATC
The DNA here is from genome assembly GCA_000484575.1 of Olivierus martensii. Taxonomy (NCBI): domain Eukaryota; kingdom Metazoa; phylum Arthropoda; class Arachnida; order Scorpiones; family Buthidae; genus Olivierus; species Olivierus martensii. Next base: position 1,539 of record AYEL01088760.1, on the reverse strand, counting down.
TTTGCTTGGTTCAACATGGAATGGTGGAAATGATCCACTTCATCCCTTAAGTTTTGCTCTTGAAGGAATGGATCCTTTGTCACAGTTTGCTGCATCAGATCCTCTTAGTCAGATGGCTGCTGAAGTAAATATGCTTGAAAGAGTAAGACTAAGAAATAATTGCCTATTATTTAATAAATAGTTCAATGTTATGAATAAAATATAAGCAATGAGAGTCTTAAATATTTCTGCATAATAAGGGTAAAATAATTAATGAAAATTATAAGAATATGGTTAATTTATGATTATTCTTTTAATTGAATGAATTTTATGGCTAAATATAAAAATGAACAAATAAATGTAAAAGATTTACGTATCTGAAAACATTAGAATGCATAATGAATTCAGAAAAGTAATATACTTAAAAATAAAAATTTTAGTAGTGATAAGAATAAATCCATATTATTTATCTGTAATATTATATAAAAATAATATAGATTGAAAATAAATATTTAATTTTATTAAAGCAAAAAGAAGATAGAATCAGAAGAAATACAGAAGATAATTTTGAACCATGGTCTGCCAAACGATCTGCTATTTTGACTAAATATACAACATCAGAGAAGCTTTCAATAGTCACTTGTTTTCTTTCAGGAGGAGAGAAAGGTAAAAAAATTTCTATATAATGCAATTAAATTAATATAAAATATTTATAGACTGATATTAGAATATCACACTAGTGATAGTTTTGAACTAATCCTAGAATTAGTTCTAAATATAATAAATATCAGAAGTCTTATTGATTTTGGACAGAATCTGTTTGGCAAGTTAACAATTATATAAGATAAAAATAAAATCATGTGCTAGCAGTTAATCAATATCAACCATGAACTTATTACTTATTACAGTATTTAAGATAATACATCAGTATAATGGGGAATTATATTTCACAGATCAAATTGTAAGTTTTTTCTGAAGAAAACAGGTTTGAACTGCAACATTTCTGAATTTTGTTGCAGTTCAAATTGAAGATGCTGCAGAATTTTCTTTAATGCCTGAATTTTGTTGCAGTTTTCATTCAGCATCAATAATTACAATATCTATACAAAATATATAAAAATAATTATAAAAAGGATAATTTAATGTTATAGAAAATATTATTAATATATATTAACATATTATCTATACATTATTTTGATATTTAATAAGCTATGAAAGTTATGCTGCACTTTAAGGATGTGTTATTGTCAAACAATATTTTTGCATTATGTTATTGAAAATAATAATAAAATGTTTTCAAGATTTCAAATACTAAACACAATCAGTTTTTATTTATTAAAGACATTTTTAATCTATAATTTAAACAATCATTTACATTTAAATTCATAAGTGTGTAATCTTGGGAAAAAAAAAATTTTTTTAGTCGGGTACCTTTGTCTAATATTGTTTACAAGTAACATATTGTATTATACCTTTGGATGTATTTTTTTTTTATTTGTGTTTTTAAGAACTTTTTAATCTGCAGATTGGTATTAGACTCGCTATCTAAGCCTACGGCAG
>AYEL01088759.1:0-138560 GCA_000484575.1 Olivierus martensii | reverse complement strand
TTTCTTATGTTCTAGGTTTCCTATGGCGGATATTACAGTTACTATTTTATTTTTAGTTTATTTTCATGTTCGTTATATACCTATATATTGAAGTTTAAAGATTATTGTAATTGGTATAACATTATTTTAAAATGTTTTATATGTACTATATATGTTTTATATGTTGTAAAGATGTTTTATCGTAATGTTAGTTGTAAACGTTTTGTCGGGTTTTCGTATTAATGCATTTGATTGGTGACTGTCCAACTGGAGTTTGTTGATGTTAGGAACTGGTCACTGATTGGTTCCTGACTTGGTATGATGAGGGAGAGAAACTTCTCTGATCTGTGTATTATAACTGAGGCAGGCTATGTGGATAGCCGAAAACGTTTTTGATTAAACGGTTTTTCTTACTATTTGGCTTTTGAGTTGTATTTTTAGTAATCTTGAATGTTTATAATGAACTGGAAAATGTGTATTAAAATTAAAAAAATTGCTTTTATCAGTATCAAATACATTTTAAAATTCCAAATTATTGTATGTGGAAAGGTGTAAATAATTTAGCCAAAAAGTTTTATAAATCTTGACCTTGCTTGCTTCTATTATACTGATATAATGAAATGGTAAAACTTTCAAAAAATTTCATTTTATAATATAATGTTTATTTCAGAAATTCAAATATAATAATAATACATTTTAATGTTAGTTTTTTTAAACCTTATTATATTTGGGCTAAAATAATAAATTTATTTTAGATTTATAAAAATACTTGCAAATATTACTTTCTATAGTTCACAGAATTAAAATCAAGACAGAAAAGATGGTAATATATGTGAATAAAGATTTTATATAATTAGAATATTATTTATTTTTAAGATTTATTATAAATGAAAATAATTAACATATTAAATAATGTAAATTTGAAATTATTTATTTTTTATAAATGCATTGAACACAATTGGAAAACAAATTGTTAAGAAAATAACGTTTATTTTTGGTCATTTATTTATAAATAATAAATTTTAAAATGGCATTTAACAGTTTTTTGTAACTGATCATCAATATTCATTTCAATTTTAATAATCAAATTTATTATAAAAGATAAAAAGCATAATGAATTATATAGTATATTTTTACTAAAGTGATTATGAAGACTCAGAGCTCTGTTAGTGATAAAGTAAAGACTCGTTTGGAACAATTAGATGATTTTGAAGAGGTATATATATTTTTGATAGTTTTTGAAATTAAATCAATATTTTAATCTTGTTGATATAATTTTTAGGGATCTGTAAAAGAAATGCTAAATTTAACTCAACAAGAATATGTTAATAGGATTGAGGAACTTAATCAAGCTTTAAAAGAATTTTGGGAACAAGATCAAAGGGTGAAAGCTTTGAAAATTGCGATTCAAGTAAGACATGCATAAAATTGATATTATTTATTTTTTTGCTTTATATGCATTTTTAAAATTCGTTTTATATTATTATTTAGTGTGCAAAACTGCTTGTAGACACTTCAGTGATTCATTTCTATCCTAGCAAATTTGTTTTGATCACAGACATATTGGATAATTTTGGTAAATTTTGGAATTTCATTAATTGATCACCCGCCAAAAAATATTGGAGCTTGGATGGGATGTATTGCCACACCTACCATACTCGCCTGACTTTGCACCGTCAGACTTCCACTTGTTTCACTCTCTTTAAAACTCTGTATGTGGTATGACATTCAATTCAGATGAGGCTGTAAATCAGCACCTTGTTCAATTTTTCATCGATAAAGAGAGGTACTTCTACAAACAAGGAATTATGAAGTTCCCTGAAAGATGACAAAAGATTATCAAGCAAAATGGGCAATATATCTGTTCTTTATATAAATAAATACACTTTTTAAAACATAGAAAAAATGCATCATTATTTTTCAGATAATCCAATATATATAAGGTACCATATATCAATATTTTGAAAGGAGATGCATAAACCAATATAAAGTCAAAAGAAAAATCAGATATTATACAAAGAAATAAAATTTTGTTTAAACTGATGTTTAAATCTTCATATTTCTCAAAATTAACATAGTAAACATATATAATTAATATTTTTAAGATAACTTTTCATTAATATTTTTTACATCATATTAATCTGATTTTACATTATTTTATTTATTAAATTCTATTTCATAAATATTCCAACTTTATATTAATAAATTTTATCTGATATCTTAAGTTTTAAAGTTTAAAATTTAAATAGAAAAAACAGATTTTATATGAATATTAAAATTTATTATAATCTCAAAATGTTACCTATAAGTACATAGATTTAACAATACAGAATTCTATATTACTGTACATTTCATAAATATTATAAATATAATAAATATATGAAATAAAGAAGCACTTGAGAATCAGGAATAATTAATATTTACATCTCATTCCATACAAAAAACTGTGCACAACAAAAATTGATACAGTCCTTTATTTCCTAGATAACATTATTATATTGCTATATGGAATAAAGAATGAACTTAGCTGTTGTATAAAGTTTTGTTTTTGCATAAATTTTTCTGCATACATGAAATTATTATGTATGGAATAAATATGAACATAAAAATGTACATGTAGTTTTCACAATACATCTTTAATAACAAATAAATGCTTATTTTTATATGTAGTATAAGATATATAGTATTATATATCTTATCATCTTTAAATTAGAAATAATATTCCTATAAAGAATATTTCATTTATTAATTTTATAAATTCAATTTCATTTGGTTGCAAGACAAAAATCAATAATTTTATATTATGTTTTAACTGCATATTAATTTTCTGTATTGATTATGAAGAATTATTGATTTATTTATTCATTCATAAAATTTTTCATAATACTTTTTACAATTATTGAGCTTAATGACTTAATACAGATAATAAATGCATACTTGGAGTATTTTTTTTAACTACTACAATAAATTGCCTTTTTGTTTTTAATGAAAGCTATATAGTTATAATAGGATTATTATAGAAAATAATTATTACATGATAGAAATGGCATTAATAAACTTAGTGGCATTATCTTAATCTATATAATCTAGTTCAAAATGATAATTTCAAATTGATATGAATAATCTATACTTAGTTTTAATTAAATAATAAATTATTATTATTAAGAAATACATTTAAACATATCTTTAACAAAAAAATTAATATCTAATGGTGATATATAGCTTTTTACAAAGATATGAAAAACTAATTCAGATGGAATGAAGGTTAAAAGATTTGCTTTAAAATATATATAGATAAACTACTATATAAATAAATATTTTCATATTTAATTAACAACATAGTTTTTGCAATAGAATGTATTTCAATAACAACATTTAAAAAAATGCTAATTGATAAATTACATATAAAACTTTTTGCTTTTTCCAAAATATTTTTATCAAGTATCACATCATATTTGAAGATCTATATTTTATTTTTTATTTTTCATCCTATATTAATACAATAAAATAGTTTTAATGATTGTTATTACAATTATTTAATTGTTCATAAAATTACCAGGAATTAAGTTTCAATAATCTTTGTGGAAAGTATAATGTGGTTCAGATAATTTTTTGTAAGTATTGATGAACAAATAACGTGAAAATATCACATATAGTTTTCGAAACCACAGCATTTGACTGGTATGGCAGGACATGGCTTTCTGAAAAATATAATATTGAAATTTATATTCAATTATCATTAAAGTATGTTTTGTTATTAATAATAAAATTATTGTAATTCTTTATATTTTAAAAGTTTGAAATAATTTTTATTTTATCTTCACTTAAATTTTTATTAAAAATTATAATTCTAAATAACATCAAATTCCTATAAACAATAATTAAAATGGAAAATAAATAAATATCTGTTTAATGCTGGGAATTATGGGAGTTACTGATAGGAAGATGTGATTCATTTTTCTAAGATGAACCAATTAGATATTCTCTTTAAAGAAAGCATCAAAGATTGATTGAAAAATTTAGAATTATTTATTTTTAAGTATTTCCATGACAAATAATACTATAATGAATTAGCTCAATGTGGGTGCACATAATAAGCTTTTATAAATTAAAAAAAATAGTACCTATAGATAAATATAACAACACAAAAATGATATATATATGGTAATTATAATTTTAAAGTTCTATAGTTATTCTCTTTCAAAATAGACTCCAATGCATAATAAGCTTTTATAAATTAAAAAAAATAGTACCTATAGATAAATATAACAACACAAAAATTATATATATATATGGTAATTATAATTTTAAAGTTCTAAAGTTATTCTCTTTCAAAATAGACTCCAATGCACACAAAAAACAAAGCTCTAAATAGGATAAAAAACTTTATTAACAGAAATGTTTTTGACCTACTGATAAGGTTGAAAACATTTCTATTAATAAAGTTTTTTATCCTATTTAGAGCTTTGTTTTTTGTGTGCATTTTTGTCAGTGTAACAGGACGGCTTTAAAGTTATTTAAAATAGACTCCTCCTGCAGTTACCAGTTAATTCATAGATTTTTCCCCATTATATTAAAAATATTTAATAGAACTTTTTTAATGCTCTTAATATCATCAAATTTAATATCCTTATTAGAATATTAGATTGTTTTAATATTCACTTATAAACAGTTGCATGAGGTTCAGTAAGTATACATAGATGCAACATTGTATTTACTTTATATGTTAATTAAACACAGAATGCCAAATTATTTTATAGGCCAAGAGTTTAATCATATAAAAGTACTTTCTGATCATATCTCTCTTCAGTTACATATTTACAGATATAAAACTTTTCTTTAAACATAAAAAATATGAACTTAAAATTTAAATCTGCTTAAACTCTCATGCTCTACAAACTTATATAAATATAAGAAAATTAAAACTACTTCATCATAAAATATCTAATTAGATAAATATTAATAACTACAAACTATGTACTTACATATATAAAGGTGCTCCCCTATTTATGATCATTTGACTATGACAATTTGATCTTATGATTGCCCATATAATATTCTGAACTTTGCTATTTTCATTTTTTGTTTTATTAAAAATTTACAATCAGCTGATGTTGCCTTGTAAAGCAATTGCTTATCACCTTGGGAATCCAGGATCAAATATGGAAATTATACCATCTTGACAAATTCAGTATTTCACTGTCTATTAGTAGAAGACTATCTATACTGAAATTTGTATGCAATTTTTTTCTGACATAGCATTTTTCATACATCACCTTGGGAATCCAGGATCAAATATGGAAATTATACCATCTTGACAAATTCAGTATTCCACTGTCTATTAGTAGAGGACTATCTATACTGAAATTTGTATGCAATTTTTTTCTGACATAACATTTTTCATAAATCTTATAAATTATGTTCCATGCATCTTATAACTTATGAACATATTATGTTTGTAATTTGTTCCCAAGTTACAAACAATATGTTTATAAGTTTTGTTCTTAATTCAAAAGTTACTCTTATGCTAAACTGAATAAATTATAGGAAAATTAATGTATTTTAGATATACCAATTTCCTGCTCCTTAGGTGCACTAATTTAAATGAAAATGATTATTCCCAAAAGTTTGTGATATGACAAAACTGATGAAACTGTTTTTAAGTCTGTTGGCTGAACAGATGACGAGAAAAACAACATTAAGACATGAATCAGTTGAATGGTCACATGCAAACATCCTTCTGGAAAACCTATAATGAGGACTTTTGGTGAAAGTTTTGCTTCAAAAAAAAATTTATATTCTTCTTACCTGGTTCAGCATTTAATAATAATAATTCAAGCTTATAAGAACTGCCATTTTATTTGTAAATCATCAATAATATTTTCAAGCATTAGCCCTTCTTCATATATATCTATATATAATTGAAGAGGGATTAAATGCCTGAAAATGCTATTGATGATTTTCAAATAAAATGATCATCTTTATAAGGTCAAATTATTATTTAAAAAATTTTTCATTGATAAAACTTTCTTTTACCTTTATTCTCTGTTTTGAAAGGACTAATATAACTATAAAGACTGAAAAGGTCTTAAAAAGTCAAAAACATTATTATATCTATTATGTAACAGTAAAATTGTTATTTTTTCTGTTTAACAGATTGTGAGTAAATTTTATACCAGTTGGTTTTGGTAAATATTGACTAGCATGCCATAAGCAAATTATTATTTTAATATCATCTTGAAATACTTATGCTAATCTATATAAGGTAGGATACTTAATCTAAAGGCTACTTTGAAAACTGACATGATGTTATCCACATCCAAATTAGCTAGATGATGCATAAAATGTTCTAAGTTGATACTATGATAGATTAAATAAAATTGTACTCTTGCCCAAATTTCTTCAGATGGAAATTTAAAATTTTAATGCTTATATTTACTGAATATTAAAATTTATTATAAGAATACTTATAAAAGATTATTTCATTTACTGTTTGAGGATATTTTTCAAATTATTCTGCAAATTAAAACTCTAATTAAACAATATCTAGAAAAGTAAACTATTTAAGACACTAAAAAATCATTAATTGAACTGCTCACTTGCCAAATCAATTAACTCCACAAAACAAAAATTAGAGAAAAATGATAAAATACTATACATTATTTTTTAAAATTCCCTCTAAAATATAAATTCAAATAAACATTGTAGAACGTATTATTACAAGTGTAGCTTTTATCTAACGACATATAAAATGATTAAAATAGTATATCCTTGGAGTAATCGTTATTTTTATCACAATTTTTGTGTGACTGATGGAGTTAATCGATTTGGCAAGTGAAAATAAAAAATAATAATAATACCACCAATTTCAATCTTGAAAATACTTTTAAAAATAAGTTAATGCAGTATATATTTCAAATGTTAAACAAATGTTTGGTTGCTAAACAATATCAGAGCATTGAGAGAACAAGGCTGAATGCAAAGAATTAAGATTGATTCCCAACATAGATTTATTATATTATGGTTCTGTCTATCCGCTGCAGAAAGCGGAACGGTTAAAAACTGTCACAGATAACAATTTCACTTTCGGATTCCCACAGTCGCAGAAAGTTTCACTCTCTCCAAGAATCTTAGTGCTGTTCCCATGATTTATTTCATGTAAAACAAAATGGATGCTAACCAACGAAAGTCACTCACTGTTCACGAAATGATGTTAACAGCTGCAGTAAATGAGGAAACTGAAACAAAATCAAGGAAGGGAAAATGCTGGATCGAAAATATTTATAAGAAGAAATAAGAACAATGTTTCTATTCAATTTTGATCAAAGAGATGAGATTTAATAACAAAGAATCTCGCCATCTTGACAGTTAAGGTTGCCAACAATTCAATGTCGCAAAATGCATGGATTTTATCTCGACGGATTTTACCGTCGCGGAAAAGTTGAATTTATCTAGACATTGGACGATAGCGATTTTTAGGCCGCGGTATGACGTCAAAACCACGCTGCTTTCGTCACGCGACGCCATCTTGACAGTTAAGGTTGCCAACAATTCAACGTCGCAAAATGCATGGATTTTATTGATGGATGTTATCTCGACGGATTTTACCGTTGCGGAGAAGTTGAATTTATCTAGACATTGGACGATAGCGATTTTTAGGCTGCGGTATGACGTCAAAACCACGCTGCTTTCGTCACGCGTGTATTTTTCATCGCAGTTCCGTGCTAGTGGGAATCAACTTTTAGACGCAGTCATCGAGTTATGGTCTCAGTAAAGTCTCATTATTTTTGTATTTAATCATCTTTTACTTTGTTTAATATAATAAATTATTTATTATACAAAAGCCTTATTCTATTAATATCCACATATAACAATAACCGATTAATTATTTTTTATGACAAAATGAACAGTTGGGCCGTTATCATCTAATATATACCATTGTATAAAAAATTACTTAACTAAATTCTTATTGTTGTATGCTTGATGACTTAAGAAAGATCTTAAAACCAAAAAAATTATTGAATAAAAACTGGTTAGCCAAAACTTTCGTGTAAGTGATATCGCACCTTTCCTACACATCTCTCAACTGATCCTTCCAATTTAGTGATTTTAAAAGATGTCAAAATATAATTTAACTTTGAAGGATAAATTCGAAAAATGTCTTAAGGATAATACAACACTTACAAACATTTGAATTGCATTATTGCCACGATTTACATTAGAATATGGAGTTAATCGAATTGGCTTCTGAAATAAATTAATTATTATTCAAAAGGCCAAAAAAATTTTGTCATTTAGTGATGTTAAGCCTAACTATTAGGAAAATTTATTTTTATTATAAATAGTTAAGAGTCAACAAAGTACTGTGACACTAATATTTTAAAAAATTCAAAAAGTTGAATGGCTCAATTAATAGTGAAAATCTTTCCCCAAGTTTTTCTTTAGATTTTAAATAAGAAAATGTAGTTTGTAATGCATAAAAGGGTGTGGCCATTACTACTAAAGGGGATGGCGTGGGAAAGCAGAACAGGAGGGAATGGAAGTTGAGAAGGAAAAGAGATGATAGATAGTTGGTGTCAACTAGTGTAATTGTGTGGTTCCTGCCTGTATAAATACTTAGCTTACTGTAACTAATAAACTAAAATATAAACATAACAAAATTGGTATTCAATTAGTGGCTATTCAAACCAACAAATTTTCAATGAATATTTTGTATTTAAACTGAATTCACCAATGTAGCTGCTATTAGACACTTTGAAAATCTTGACATTCAAAATTTGTGCTGATTCCTTACCGTGAATAAGAGTTTATAACTTGATTATGACAAAGTTATTACAATTTAGCCTCATCTTAATCCAATTTGCTTAATCTTCTGCTGAAATCACAGATGCAATTCACCTGGATATTGTTTACAGAGCTGTTGTGTACCAGCAGAATGTGAAAAAAAATCAGTTTTGAATGTTATATGAACTGCCTGTAACACTAATTTAATAATCAAATATACAGCACACTTGGCAGTAGTGACTTCAAAAGTATTTTATTTAACAAACGTAATTCAGAAGTTTGATGGTGTGGCTTGCTGTTGGATATGGGGGAAGAACATGCCTGTTCTTTCTACCTGGCCGACTAAAACATACAGATTACATTCATTTACTTCAATCAGCACATCTTCCTTATGGCTCTGATCTAGGTGGAGAAGACTGGATTTTTCAGAAAGATGGAGCTTCCATCTATACGGCTAGAGGTGTGAAAACCTGGTTTGTAAACAACAATGTCCGGGTTTTACCGTGGCCATCAAGAAGCCCAGACCTGAACATTGTGGAAAACATCTGGGCAATTTTGGTTAAACGTGTTTATGACGGAGGCAGACAATATGAATCTATACACGAACTCCGGGAAGCTCTTGACACGGTCTGGGCCAATGTTTGCCAAACTAAAATTCAAGCTCTTCTTGTTTTTATGCCAAATCGAGTCTTTGAGGTAATACGCGCTAACGGAAAAAAACCATATTAATCTTTTATTTTTCCTTTACTATTTGTAAGTGTCCTCCTACTTTTTTTACATATATATTCAGAGTGCCAAGTTGTCATGTGATATAAATTATTTACTATTGTCTGTAAATTATTTCAATTTGTCATTTATTTTTATATCATCCCCCTTATGTTCTTCATAAAGCGTTTCATGAATAAAAAATCCTTTCTTTTATGACTTGTGAAAATTTTTCTTGTGTCCTTCTACTTATTTTACAGAGTGTATATGGCTCGTAGTGACATGAAGCTTGGCCATTCGTTATATGCAGCAGCGCTGGATCTAGGCATTTTTGTCACCTGAGGCAACATTAGAAAATGGCGCTCTCTCTCCTCTTCATCAAACATCCTTGCTCTTCATTCACGTGCATTAATACATATATATTTACCATATTACCCCAAGAAGAAGAAAGAAGAACATACATATTTAATACTTTGGAACCGTGAATATAAGGACTTCAAATATATAGTCATAGAGAAACATACAAAATCTTTATTCGTTTTTCAAAGCAACAAATATTTAATACTACCAAAAAGTACATTTATAATAGATATAATAAAAATTATCTTAATTTAATATAATAAATATGAACTATAGTTTGATTTTTCTTGCTTTAAATAAGAAAAAATTAATAATTGTTTTATCAATTAAATCAATTTAATTCGCATTGGTTTCTCTCTCTCTTGATAAGTATTATCCGTTAGAAAAATACACCATTATGTCTGTACATGGACTCTACAGAAAGAAATATTGTCGAAATAAATGTAATTAACTTTATATGTGAAATTGAAACTGCATTTTCGCCCTCCTCATAATTTTCGCTTGAGGCAACTGCCTCACTCTAGATCCGGCGCTGAAATGCAGTCAGTTTAATTTCCCGAAACAAAGATTGGAATTCCCAGCATGTGTGAATATTAAATACTGTTTTATATATATTTAAACATCATGCATATATAAATTAAAACAAATTTTTGCTTTAAAAATCGGAAATTTTGTATTCACTACAGATTAATTCATTTTTCTTATAGTACAGATCTAAATTAATTAAATTTTATTCAATTCATCAGGAATTGCACTCAATTCATACCTGAACATTTATAATTATACAGTACACTATATTCTCTCAGTGCAGATGGATGTCAGTTCGTATAGAGCAGTGGTGGGCAAACTTTTCTGACTGTGGGCCACACGGTGTTCTGTAAGATTTCTAGCGGGCCGCATGTAAAAAGAAATGTTTTTACTTTCTGATACATGAGGTATTCATGGTAGAGGAAAATAATGCGATCATGCGAAAACCAACGTTCCGAATTCAACGAATTTTCACGGCCGCTCCTTATCACTACCATTGCCTCAAAATCCGTTGCCCCAATAGGTTATATATTCAAAAATATCGAAAAGTTTAATGGAGTACACTCCAGATTTTTTGAAAAAGGCGTTTTAGCTACAAAAATAAATTTAATTAAATAATTATGTTGCTTGCTTATAACATTAACATGCTTTAATTTTAACATTTTTATGGTGAAATTTTTAAAAAATCTTACACTTATGCACCGACTAAGAGCCGCATGTGGCCCGCGGGCCGTAGTTTGCCCATCACTGGTATAGACTTTTATAAGAATAAATGTTACATACACTTATATATTAGTACAATTGAATTCTAGATATTTATAATTTATGTACACTGTTTAATTTTTTAGAAATGAATGCATAACTTATTTATTTCATATAAAATGTTAGATATTTTAATAATTATGTTATCGTTAATTTGAGGGAAACCTGAAATAAATTCTGAAGTGCAGTACTTAACCATTGAAATTCAGGAATACACAACTTCCAAGTTATATAAGTTTCTATATGCAGCACTTACACGATGATGGATTTTTCGAAAATATTTTCACTCCACCAAAAAATATTTCTGTAATGACTTTGCTTTTTTCTGTTTTCAAGTGCGAATTTCTTTATTCTTTCGAGTCGTGGATGGTTGGTTCAAATATTGTACCACGACGATTCATATGATAAATTTGTATTAAATTGAGTGTAAAAATAATTCGAGAGAAATTATTTCTAATAATGCGACGAAGTGCCGTGCATATAAAATACGGAATTAATTCAATTCTGTTTTCTTTATATTCTTTTATCGTTTGTAGATGCAGACACATAAATCTTTTTCGTTCCTTTTGTCTACCTGCTCTGAGAACTACTCAATGAAAAACTATGTTTAGCATTATAAAAAAAGTCATATCATTGATTAACTTTAACAACTTGGATAACAAGGAGGCGTAGACAATCTAAGCTACTCATTTGAATGATTTACACGCACAAATCAAAATTTTCTATAGTCCGTTTCACTTCAGCGATTTTCTTTGCAGCGCTAAAAACACAATTCTTTGGCCCAGTTAAAGATTAGTCCTCAGAGTCACCAACCGCGACGTTGTTTTCAGTTTCGAAAATGCTCGCAAAATATTTTTTTAAATATATAATGCGATATTTATGCATTTTAAAACATAATTTGGGTTATATTTAAACTGATACGCTCACTGGTTAAAAATTTTTTACTATAGCTTTAAGAACGGAAAAAATTTTTATGTTAAAGAAAATTGTGTCAGTAAGTTTGCAAGTTCTTCGGCAACTATTTCAGAAAATTTTAATCATAATTTTAAAGACGTGTTTTTCCATTATCAGCGCCATTTTCTCCCTCCACCGGTGCGGAAAATGGAGAGTTGACTGTCCTTTATGCTAACCAGTATAAACTTTCTTTGCTCTATCGAAAGCAACTTATTTTTTTGGTCAAACAAAAGAAGAGAAAATATATACTAAATAAATCTATTACTCATGAAGACATTTAATCATTTAAAATGTGCTTAAACTATTTAATAACACATTTACATTTAAATGATCGCTTTGCCAGTTTGTTTTTTATTTTTAATCTGATGATAGATAATATAATGACATTCTGACAATTAGAAAATGTTGCTTAAGAACATTTTGAATAGAAAATTATCCTTTAATAATGCATAAAACATTGCGCAACATCTTGATTATATTATGATACGTTCGGATTGATCATTGTTGTTATACAGTTAATTGGTAGTCATGGGTTAGTTAGGGATTGAAAGAATTATTAATGAAGCAAATCATTATTATCTATTTCATTCAAACAAAGATTTATAAAAATACTTTAATTAATTAATTATTAATAATCGCAAAATAACATTTGTCGCTGTGATAGTCTTTTATAGAATCGATTGAAGCGACGACATATCATCCTGCATTCTAAATGACACTAATACGTAATAATTTGCTGTTTAATTGTACAATATTATAAAAAAATTCTCTTTAATTATTGTAAGATATCAATATAAGTCTTCAAGTTTCAATTAATATATATCTTAACTTTGTTATATTGATAACGTTAAAACAAAATACGTGAAACATGATTTTCAATAAGTTAAAGGAGTTTAGCAGATTAGAAAACATCATATACCAGGAATGTCAAATTCAGTTCTTGTGGACAACCATTAAATGATAAAGTAATATTGAAATGGATGCTTTAAATAGAAAAACAATTTTGAGAAGCCACAACTAAACATTCAAATGAGCTGCATTTCCAGTTTTTCCACTCTGCAAAAGAGCTCTGTTTAATAGAATAAAAATGTGAAAAAAGGTACATTCTATAAGTAAAGTAAATAGACAAAACTAATTTTATTTAATTTATTATTCGAATTAATGAGATTTCACTATATTACCATATTTACGAATTATGTCAGAGGCCTACTGCAGTTAAATTAAGTAAAATGTATATTGCTTAAAAAATGTTTATCCTAATGAGCGGGCAGCACTGAAGAGAGAGTCACAGCCGGTCCGCATGTTTGGCATGCGTTATACAACAATTCTTCTCTTGTTTGAATTGGCATCCTCTTTTCCTCTTTTAAAGTTTAATTTTATCTTGAACAGTTTATCTATAAAGCGTTAAAGTATATGTTTATAGATAACTTCCTATTTTGCAATATCAAAATTAAATTATATAGTTGATGACAGACTATCCAACATATTTCAATAACTAGCACTATTTTTCGTTTTCTCGTAATAGTTACAATAATAAATAAATACAATATAAACTAACCGAGAATAAATTCCGTTTAGTTTAGATTTAGTTAAGATGCTGAATCGCCGCATATGAGATATTTTTCCACTTGTACAACCCATCACAGAATGGCCATCACCCACGATGGAGAGTGAACCAGAAGTTTGATGGATGGAGTTTATCGGAGGATCTGAATTGTCCTGA
Source organism: Olivierus martensii (assembly GCA_000484575.1). Lineage (NCBI taxonomy): Eukaryota > Metazoa > Arthropoda > Arachnida > Scorpiones > Buthidae > Olivierus > Olivierus martensii. The sequence goes on along the minus strand of AYEL01088759.1, from coordinate 124,765 downwards.
AAAATTAGAGGTACACCGGAATTGAAACTAGATCCAAACGTTGTAAGCGACTGCTTTACCACGCGTCCATCCCGCTAATGAATCAAATCCGGACTTTCCATAAATTTTCTATAATTTATTTAATAATAATAGTATTAATTCCATGCTATTTCACATTCAATGAATTTATAATTTCAATGAATTTTTCCAAGATAATCTTTATCATCTATAATCAGTTTGTTGGTTAGGTTAATTATATAGTCAAATTGTACATATGATACATTTGAAGGCAATTACTTCAAGGCTAGGATAAACTAGTCAATACCCATAGGAGGGCGGCCGGATGGTCGAGGGATAACGCTGTTGGCAATGTCATGCAGGAGGACCCGGGTTCGCGTCCCGGATCTGATCCCGGATTTTTTCGGGGTACTGAGCCCGGCCCGGTGATCCCGGTCCTTCACCATCCGGCCCCCCTCCACGGGTGTGGGTGCAGCCCGTGGTTGGAACTGGCCCCGCCCCCTCAGTAATCTCCCTGATTGGAAAGGGGCGTAAAATATACATAAAAAAACCCGGAAATTTCAAGAAACCCACTACTAATTGGATCAATGGTACAGGTTAATTCAATGAAAAATAGGTATACATTAAAAATATAAAATGTTTTTTGATTCAGATCAGATACAATATTTCAACAATCAATAAAATGAAATGCAATTTTCATTTTAATATAAAAATCTCTAATAAAATATCAAGTTTATAAAAAGCAGAAATTGATATGGATAAAAGAAATGAAGATAAATGAGAAGATCAGAGAATAAAATACTTATACAAGTAAGACCCCGTTTAACGCGGGGATACATTCCAAACAAACCAAGCGCTAAACGAAACAGCGTTAAATGAGGTCATCTTAACACATAAATAATGGGAATAAGTGAAACGGGACAGTGAATAAAAAAATATACGTACCTTTTCTCATTTTATAACATGTATTATTACTGTTTAAAAAAATATACATACCATTTTTTCTTATTTTATAACATGTATTATTACTGTTATATTACATTAATTATAGACATTTTTATTGTTAATATCGATTTGTATTCATAAATTATTCATGAAAATCAAAAATATTTAAGTAAATAATTTGTTTGTGATGAGGAAAGTTCTTCCTCATTTGGTACTTTTTGTTTTGTTTTTTGTTAAGAATGATTTAACGAAAAGTCGTTTGCCTTTTCCTCTTTCGTTCAGCAAGCAACTGTCGATAGCAAGACATCGCATCCATGACACTGTCAATAACTAGACATTGTAACCCATGACACTTCATCTTGCCTTTGAACTTCTATTAATTTGGATCATTTTGTATAAACTGATCCATAATTTCCGTAATAGTTTGGATCATTTTGTATAACTCGTCTTGCCTTTGAACATCTATCAAAATTTGAATCATTTTGTATAAACTGATCCATAATTTCCATAATAGTGGCCAAACTTTAACTGTAAAATAACGTTGATGAACGATCATAAATGTGAACTATGACCCTAGCTGACTTTTGTATATACTGCACTGAACTGATATCAAACGCATTTCGAAACGGCATAAGGAGTATCGAAGCAATAAATTAGTGCGATTTCCGATTTATGTGAGTATAACGATTTGAAAAATCGCGCCATTGTGAATCAATAAAATAAATAGAATTCGAAAAAACCGCATTATATTGAAACAGCGTTAAACGGAGCAACGTTAAGCGGGTCTTAAGGTCGGTTCCCACTAGAGTCCGTTTCCGTCCGTCTTCGTTCGGGAGTCTGCGCAATAAAGTCCTTACTGAACTGCGCAAACTCGGTGTCTCCGTTCGTCGGCGCCGAGTTTGCACAGTTCAGTAAAGGCCTGTTTCCACTTATGTTTCCACTGAATGCTCTGTGCGCGACTCACAGTGCGTGGCGTTTAGCGCACTTGTGGAAACATGAATCTGCGCAGACAAATAGTGCGCTGTCCGCTTTACGCTGACATCTAGCGGTAGTAGATATTTCTGCTTTCTGCTAGCGCACAATCAAGATGGCGGCTCACATCTGGACCTGTCAAACAAAATACTCGAATACATATCGATATATAGATCGTTTGGAATATATTACGAGACAAAAAAGACACTTTTATAATTGAATGAAGCAAATAATAATAATTTTTCTATCATTTCTGTGGATATCTGGTAATGAAATTATTTTACAACCTGTAACAGAACTAATCGACTTTCCCAAGAGAGATTGCTGAAGAGTATGAAGAGGAACTTCTGAAAGTTGTTAAAAAGTAGATAAATAACATTAAATTCTGTTTATATCTGTTTATGTTTCGTGTCTGATTTCAATTTATTAAATCAAATTATTAATAATAATAACTTAGTTTTTAGTATAAAGATAATACATCCATTGCAACAAATATTTAAAAATCAGTGACTAACATGATTATGCCAACATATTGCTCCTGCAGGCGAATTAAAAAATCATTTCTAGTTTCCATTCTATGCTAAGCTCAAGGTCATCGCTCAAGGTTAAGCTGCAGTAAGAGGGGAGTGGAAACAATTTAAGCAGATTGTGCGCCGCGCATTTGCCGTTGATTATTTGCGCTAGCGCATTTTTTCGTCCGCGCGGAGTAAGTGGAAACAGGCCTTAAGACTTTATTGCGCAGACTCCCGAACGGAGACGGACTCTAGTGGGAACCGACCTTTACTGTAGATCTATTTTTTATAATTTATACAATTATATTGTATACATTCTTTCTTGTTTAGTTCTTACATTTTCATCACCTTTTGTTTGAAGTAACAAATTTAATTTTCATGAATTAAAATTATACCAATACAAATTAATTCGGAAAGTATATTTGAGTTTTTTTATGCATATAATCGATGAAATTCGTGGAATGCAGGCAGTTTTAGCGAATTTTTATTTTGCATTATTAATTATATACAATACATACAGTATATAATTTTTGTAAAAGATTTGTAATAAAGCTAATATACAGTATACTATATGATTTTTATTTTTACAAGTTTTATCGAAATTTAATTCTTATGACTACTGTAGTGCTTAAAAGCAACAGGGTGAGAATAGATTCTAACGTTACGTATTTAAAAACTAATCCAAAATTTTAGAAAAATTCAATTTTATGGGTATTTTTTAGTGCGGCTCCGTAGTCCTGTCTTTTATGAAATTTAGAAAAAAAAAAAAAAAAAAAAAAAAAAAAAAAAAAAAAAAAAAAAAAAAAAAAAAAAAAAAAAAAACAACATTAACTTGTATTATATTTTCGATACAAATACAATGAAAAAATTTAAAATATAAATTAAAATTTGAGTTTGAAAATAATAATGGCAATTTAATTTAAGGAAATGAATAACGAAATTATTGTTATGATTTTCAAATTTTCCTTTAAAAATTGGTGGAGTTTCTATTTGAAATAGAGAAAGCTAATCTATACGAATTTATATTCTGCGTATGAGTTATGAATTTCTCTACATTTATAAATATCACATAGATCTGCTAGAGGAAACACTGAATTAGATTGTTCTTTTATTACTATTTTTATATTTATTTTTCTCCTTTAATTCGGCTAAAATCGGTCAAATTTTAGTTCGCTCAATTTTGGTTTTAGTGTAGTTTGAATTATTATTTTCCAAATACCATAAATATTAGATGCAACTAAATATTTTAAATTATTTTTGTTATTGTAAGCCGAATTATGCCGACTGAAGTTAAGTATCGGATTTACTATACTATGATTCATTTTTATAATGTAAATAATGCAAATGAATGCTCAATGCGAAGATAATACTTTTGTTTCGCGAACTGAATGGGAGTATATTTTTTAATTTTCATACCTTAGAGTCAAAGAATATTTTTCCTGTTATTTAATCTTTTAATCAACTGTATATTCCTTCTATTTGATAATACTTTTGTTTCGCGAACTGAATGGGAGTATATTTTTTAATTTTCATACCTTAGGGTCAAAGAATATTTTTCCTGTTATTTAATCTTCTTTTAATCAACTGTATATTCCTTCTATATTTTCTGTATACAAGCTTTGTTACATTGGTAACATATGCAGTTAATCATATGCTCTAAACAGTATGAATCAAAATGATCCCATATAAACGAGTGATATGAGTAAAAATATCTACAATGCCTTTATAAAGTTTAAAGTCAAATATATTTGATGATGGTAAAATAATAATATGCATAAGTAACCGGAAATGGACCCATAACTGCCTTGGTTCGTTATCTTGACTGTTTTAATGTCTTCGGATAGAGGGATGATATGACAACCAACTTTGTCATTCAAACTATTAAGAAAGTTCCAGTATCATAGAATATATTTTAATAGTTTAATTCTTTAATCCATTATTAACTTATGAACATTTCAAATAAGTCGCCAAGTCTGTTGTTTGTTTACATCTATCTAGACAAAATAAATGCTGTTTATACACGCCCACTCAGATAAGATTGTTTGTCTTATCTGGATTAGTCAGACTTATTGTGATCACGAATTCTAAGAACTTCTTTTTTTCTTCCTTCATATAAGCTTAAATTTGTTTGCATTTGTAACAAGTGCAGTTAACCGTATACAAAATAATCCCATTTAAATAAGTGATATGATAAACATTACGTTCGACGTTTTTATGAAGCACGAAATTATTTTACGCTACAAATTTAGAACTATATCTTTAATAGAAAAAGAAATTAATGTGCAAAAACCGACCGGGAATAGATCCCAAACTATCCCGGTTCATTAATTCGATGATTATATTTCATTTCAGAGCGCGCTGCAGTCGTCTGTATATGAGGGCTTAACTGCCATTCAGTAAATTTAATTTTAGATACCATCGCATGCGAATGGCTTATTCAAAAGATGTAAAGTATATCAACCTGTCTTGTCGAAACAAATTTACATAAATATAAGACGATAACGATCTACCTGGAAGAGAATTATCGATTTTTTTTTATTTTTTTGCGTATTTTTAAATCGTTTCTCTTTATAGTTTATGCGATGTAGATCGTAATTTAAATCATATTTAGTAATGTATAACTCCAGAAATGGAAATGCAGGACATCTATTATTAAGATCTGATAGATTTTGAGTTCTGATAGAACAAGTGGATCATCTTCCAGTTATCGATACTTGAATATTTTTTATAAAACACGAGTCGGTTTGGTTTAAGTTTTAGTTTTAGTGTTAATCTACTGGTTTAATGGATTATTCATTCCGTTAACTGTCTTATGAGCTCACGTCACACATTTAACAGATGTCTTCTGTTCTGTTTATACTGATTGCAGGTGTCAATTCTGACAATTGAATCACCTGACTCAACATGAATGTGAACACGCAACTTTAGTATGATTGTTCGTTAAATTGTGAACTGTTTGTAAGTTACATTTTTTCAATATTCCATAACGACATCAGAAAATAATATTTAATTGTTTCCGAATAACAATGTAAAAATTTGAAACTAAGAAAGATAATTAAAATAATTAATTAAAACATCAAAAAATGAATTACATTATTACAAAACAGAATTGCGATACATATTAAATAAAAACAACACGGATTAATTTTATTTTAATTTTCACTAATTAAAAGAAGACGAAAATTAAATACGATCCTAATATGCTTTAATAACGATTTTACACGATAGAGGGCACTTGTAAGCAGCGGTAATTTTTTTTCGAAACAAAACCAAACGATCTATTATTTTTTTTTAATTTAAAAAAAAATAAATTTATCTAACAACAAAAAATGAGAGATTATACAAAAAGTAAAATACATAGAAGCATAAATTAGGAGACGGAAAAAATAAATATATTTATAATTTACTTTTTTATATTAGAGGAAAAAATTTTGAAGATTTAATTTTTCACCTGAGAGATGGCAACAGTTAAAATTAAGAAGTTTTGAAAATTTAATGGTAAAGTTATACGATATTTCATAATTCTCTGCGGGAAACAAAGAAAAAAAAAAAAAAAAAAAAAATCGAAGTTATTTATGTGAGCGATGTTTTGCTCATGTTTGTTTCATGAAACGTTTGCAGGTATCCCCAACATATCATTCAAATCCCAAATGCAGAAGATAGACGAGGGGATGACTTGGAGATAAAAATCGGAATCTGGAGAATTCGAATTTGGGATTTTATTATTTGAGAATAAAGTTATATAGAGTAGTTTTTCTGCATGGTTATTTCGTATATGTCCTCCCGGAGATATTCAGTTTTTCGTTTACTCGTATAACGTTATTCGTGTTGAGATCAAATAACTCAAAACTCCTTTTCATTATTAATTCGGTCAATTTTAATGTTTTTAAATATTTTATGCAGGTAGAAAACATCTTGACATAACAAGTAAATGACAAAAATGGCTTCGAGTTTTTTAAATAGAAAAAATTTCAAAGTAGCCAATAACGAGAAAGGAAATTTCGAATCAACCAACAGTGGAAAAGATAACAATTTTCTAAAGGTTAAAATGCGAATTTACATTTTCTTTTTTTAAATTTAACTTACTTCTTTCATTATTTATGTGCTTTAAAAACGTAAAAATAAAAATTTTAACATTTATTTTCAGTATAAATAACTACATTTTCAATTCGAAACAAAAGTAAAAAATAAAAAATTCAAAGTGAATAACAACGAGATTTAAATTTTCAAAAAAATTTTAAATTTTCTTATATATGTTAACGCATGAATAAATGCTAAAATTCTTTTTTTTTTTTTAATTAAAATAAAATTAAGTTTGATGATTAAGATATATTATTAAACTAATTAATATACATATTTTTTTTTATAGAGGTTGTCTTCTATAAATTGAAAAACGCGTGTAGTTTTATTTCAAGTAAAATATAAAATTGAGAGACTATTTTCTTTTGTTTGAAAATAAGATCATTTAACTTCGAATCGAAGTCATGTTTTAGTTTTGAAAAAAAAAATACATTGCAGATATGGAGACTACATAAATACCTAAATATATAACCTAAACTTTGATCACGTGACCGCTAAACCATTCCTTTTTCCAATAATGCACTTATCCCAACAAAATGTAAGCAATAGGCTGTGTAATTTTCTTAAGCGTACCTTAATGCATTATAATCTTTGATGACAAGAATAATCTAGATTTTTATTCTGCCAATTTTACTTTCCATTGTAGGAGAGATAAACAACCTTAACAACATCCCTAGAAAATTTTTTCCGATTCGCCGATTACTGTAATTTCTGTATCAAAATGACGTTATTAATAAAAAAAAAAAAGAAGATAAGTTTTTTTGAGCGTTTACAAAGGTTGCAGAGCAGTAATTTTTGTTAAAAGCACTCCTAATTTTTCATCGGCAATACATATACGTTCTAAATTTCTCATTTTTATTTACTTAAGCGCAATATTAATATTATTATTATCGATTTAATGTATTCCGTATTTTTATTGGGCGAGACAGGAAAACTGGTGAATCGGACCAATCGCAGCGGCCGATGTAAACAGGAGGAAAGGTCGTTCAACTTGTACAACTCGTCAGTTAAGATCAGGTGATTGTCATTTACTGTGCTTATCACGTGATTTGAATGATTATAAGTTACAGAAAACGTGATTAGGATAGAGAAACGGGCATTTAAATGTGATGATTATTTGTACTTACCATTTCCGATCCCCTACTACATTTTTTTTTTATTTTTTTCCACTCCTTCTTTTGAACGTTGTGTAAATTTTAAATTGGTTTAAGGTCAGTTCAAGTTAACCAACTCTTACATTATATAAACATTCGTCACATGATCGTTGGCGTCACGACCCTGCTGACGTAAGACTGAGGTCGCGCAAAGAAATTGCTTAATTTGGAGCGTTTTATATTGCTGCCTCGACTCATTTTTCTTTTTTCTGTATAAAAATCAGGAAATAATACGAATCAGAAATTTGTAATGGTAACCGTTTTGTCCAGGTCGAATGTAGTTTATTAAAAAAGTATGTTTTGATAGAAATCACTGCGTTTCGAAATTAAAATTTACGATAGTTTAAAACTACGAAACGCGTACCGTTCCCGCGTTGGTGATATTTATAAATATATTTTCAACCATTTTGAACAATTTAAGTTTGTTAAGTGGATTAGTTCCCGCCGATACCAGAAGATGGCGCAGGGAAAGTTTGTTTTCGCAATCGTCGCGGCCACGCAATCTGAGTATTTTCGCGATTAAAATGATAAAGAAAATATTATCAAAAATAAAATAACACATGATTCGTTTCGCTTACACTGAGAAAACGCATAAATGTGAATAAATTTTTGTAACAAATATTTATTATTATTACTTTTTTTAATGAAAACGTTTAAAAAAAATTGTATTATAAAATTTTTTCTTAATAATAATTACAATAAAATTTAGAACTGAAAATACCAAAAAATATTTATTTTGTATTTTATTTAAATTGGAAATTTAAGCAAAAAATAAAATAAAATTACGTTATTTATTTACAGACGATAATTCCGATACAAAGCGCCCTCTAAGCGCAAAAGTTTCGTTTCGACAAATACTCTTCAGAATTAATCGTTCGATAGAAAGTATTAAAAGAGAGAAAGAAAAACGGACGGTCTATCCTATAGAAATACGGAGACGCGAAAATAAGAGATTGTAGGTTATAGCAATTGTATCTAGAATTAGTATTTAGGAATGGTTTTTTCCTCATGACTCAACTTGGAGAAACGAAAAATGCCTGGGACGCATCACTCCCTTGTGAAATAGGACAGTTCCGCACGTTTGGCTAATTGCCGTCAAATAGTCCCAGTTCGGTTTGTCATTAGGAGGATTTAATAAGTAAGGCGGAAACGATAGCGTGAAACAAAATTTAACTAATGTCGAGTGGTGAGTGTTTTAGTATTATATAAGAACATTCGAAGATGCGGTTCGGGCGAGTGTTGCCAGGCGGATTGATTGTGGGGTTTTTTTTTCACCCTTCCAGATGTTCCCGCTTTCGAAGTGAACAGAATAATAGTGTCTGGTTGATAAGACCTCGTTCACCATCCCTCTAGTTGTCTCAAAACACGTGCTTGGTATCAACTCGTCAACAAGGATCGCCTAACTATGTGACGTTAAAGTCGGTTGTTTGGCATGACCAGGATATTGTGTGCTTGGGTGTTGGCTTAAGATGGCAGCTCCGAACGAAACGCTGGTAATGGAACAAAAAACGGCCGAAGTGAGTAACAGCCCGAAAAACGAAGAAGCGAGCGACGACATCGGTAATAACATCGTCAACAATTTGAAATCGCCCGGGAGCAACCATCCTAGCAAACACGAAACGTACCAAGATGGTGGAAGATCGTCCAAAACGTTAAGCAACGCAAACAGCGGCGGAGATCTGGAAAGGCAGAGAATGAATGCGGATTATCGTCACTACAACCAGAATTTTATAACGGCCGACGATTACAGGAACGCGCAGGAGAATCACACGAGTAATTATTGCGGTAACTTTGCCGATCGGAGTAACTATCTGGCCGACCAACATGGCGGCCAAGCCGATCAACAACAGGCACAGAATCAGAAAATGTATTCGCAATTCGCTCTTAGACAGGGTTATCAATCGCGTACGGTTAATTTAAGTGCTTCCCACCGGCCCGCGGTGGCCGCAAATGTGATGAGTAACTATCCAACCGGTGGTGCTGCACCACAACAGCAGCGTTTCCTCACAGGACAAAGCATCAGCCAGCAAGGTGGACCTACACCGACACTCAATCAGTTATTGCAATCGCCCAATCCTTTACATCGTTATCAGAATCACTATGGTGAATATAATGCCAATAAAGGAATAAGTGGGAGTGATGTGAACAGTGCCATGGCTTTCAGCAATGCTGGCAATCAACACGGATGGGGTACTGTGAGGAATCCAACCTATCCCCAACAGATGTACAGGAGTCAGGTGAGTTCTATGCACTTTTTTTACATCTTTTCATGAAATCATCCGGTTACACACTAGAATATAAGTTTTGTACGCGAAATTTATAAATCAGACTGTAAAGTTCGTTTATAAGAGAGACAGAAAAGAAACACGGCTGACGCTTATTGCACTACTTGCTACATCGAGGAATGCGTTATAATCGATCAAAAAGCTCACTTATATTAAGTAATGTTTGCTCAAAGGTTCAGAGAGACGGAACGTAAAATATCCGTAATAATTGCTCCCAGAAGGAGGAGGAAGAAAAGGTTAAGATTCGATCCAATGATGCATTTCGGACCAAATTAGATATTTGTTAGTGCACCCATATATTGTTGGACCCACGTGTCCGACTGAGCATCTGTGTGGCCTGCAGCAAGGAAATTTAAATTTTGGAGGCAAAAAGTGAGGCACAGCTGACAGCTGGGAATAGCCGAATCTGATTGGTTGGAAACGTCTTTCAGATCCGGAATTAATCACGTCTGGCAGGAGGGTAGCTCTATCTCTTCGTGCCAACAACTTTGAACTGCGGAGAGTTGGGACAGTTCCATTTCCTCTTGTTCCGCCGAATGCGGGAGGAGACGGTAGATCGGGAGGGACGCTAACAACTTTGCTTCTCCGTATTTCGATCGCTACTCAAACTTTTTTTTTAATAATTTTTGTTCTCCTCTTGTTTTCTTACGTTTAAAACGTGATGTCAGGACAGTGTAGTACATATTGTAATTTTTATTTTTCTCCCGCGAATAGTACATTAATGTAGTTAGCAGAAAAAAGCAGAAAAATTACGAGATCAATATTAAACGATTTTTTCGGTTTGACGTCACGTTTATATGACGTAAATGGCCAGACGAAAGGACTCGATAATATAAATTGAGCGAAGGCGTTTCGTTGCGAAGGTTTTTAGTCGACGAAGTAAAGTCGACCAAACTGGTTGAGCCGGTCTGCAATCGGCAAGTTCTCTTCCTTCGCATACAGTGTCGGTCGGATGACTACGCTGTTTAGCCGTGCATGCATAGTTTGTTCGCCGCTGGCCCCGTTTTTGGTCGGTTGCTGGCTACCAGACCGTATACGACTTTGCTTACAACGAGTTTTCAGGCCGTTTAGGGAAAAAATATTTCTCAGATAACCTCTGGGTGTTTTGTCTCCATATCGGGTTATTCGGCCATGTTTCGTCGTCGCGTGTGATCGTTGTTGCGACCGTCCAATGCTCGCGCTTCGCTACTCTCTGGCGTCACAGAACGATTTTTATTTTTCTTTTTTTTTATTTTAAACTTTAGTATTGGCCAAATAATATTCTGTGCAACTGTTCAATCGAATTTTATCAACCGCGAGTGAATTTGTCACCTTGTATATTGATTTTCCGAAAGACATCTACACATGCCTACATAATAGCGATCATTTTTTTCGGTTTTTCTATTCCTTTTGATATATCTGGAAAAAGAAATATATAATATCTATACTTGTCGAAAGACATCAGTATTGAACAGCAATGGGAAACACACCGTTTAAATTAGTAATTAAGTACTTTTTATTATTACGCTCTCCGCATAATATATACGCTTTTATATCATCTAAATTCCTGCTTTGTTAACTTCAAAAGTTGTTTCTTAAAAATTGTCGGAAGTCGTGCTGTGAGAGAAGAAAATAGAAAAAAAAAAACTTGTTGCAGCACCGCTCTTTTTCCCTAAAGGGAATTGGTTTGAAGTTGTAGTAAAGGGCATGCCGTAAACAGGAAGTTGATTTCTGGCTGACGTCACACCGACACGTGGGACACCTGTTGCTGCAGAAGGGCGGCGATCGGTCAGATGTTATTAATTGCAGACGGCCGATCGCTCTCCTAATGTTGATATGTCGTGACGTCAGTCGGGGCAATAGGCCAACGTAATCTCCGTTCGCCGTCTTTCCCTATGTTAATTAACCTCGTGATCGGGTGCCGGCCGTCTTTCATTCACAACACGTGCAGGGGGTGAAAGGGGGAATGCAATTCATTCATTCATGCGAATCAAACAGACAAACACGGGTGTGGGGTTGCGAGTTGATCTACTTTTTTTTTTTCTTCTTCTTTTCTGTCTCTTTGTTGCTCTTAACCTTGATCGTGCCCTTTACGAATCCCCCTCTTAAACACATTGTCAACATAAGCATGCCACGTGTTTGGGAGTGTCACATCTGGCACGATGCACCTTAACTGAATACCGATGCAAATTTTTTTTATTTATTCACAAAAATTGAATTTCAAACATGAATGGGAATCATTATTCAATTTTATAATTCATATATATGTTATGTGATATTTATTCTACATATTTGAACATTTCTCATAATTTTGATGATAAATTTATCAAAAAGTTTAATATGTTTTGCCTTGCCCTAGTTATGAAGTTCATATTTGATATAGTGCAAATGATTTTATATTATTGATTATAGGCTAATGTTTATTTTCATTTTGTGACCTTCGCTACTGACTCTATAATTGTTTTATAAAAATAACAAAAATGATTTATTAAAATTGATTCAAGATAGTTTTTTTCACTACAGATTTAGCTTTAATGAAAAGTTAGCATACAATGAAACCATTATTTGCTTTTTCTTCTTTTTTATGTATGAGACATTGTTTAAAAATGACTAGTTTTTAATAATTTAAGCTTCTGTACTTGCTACTGTTTTATAAAGTATGCAGTTTTTTAAATTTTCTGTATCCTTGGAGATTTCTTTAAATTGTTATGGAGCTACATTACATAGACACAATACAAGTCTTTGTTTGGATTTAGGATTAGATAATTTACTTACAAAGAAGTTAATAATAATTACAAATTTTTATTAAAAATATGTCCTTTAATATACACACACACAAATTATGGGGATTTATTGTTTAAAACTTTTTAAATTAAATAACTTTGTATAAACTGTAATGTAAGCTGATATATGATTTAAGTAATAAAAAATATAAGATAAATAATGGAATTAAAGTGCTGAAATAATCTAAACTCAGTTCTAAAAGTATATATTAATTAAAATTTATTATTAGAAATTTGTCAGAATCGAATAACTTCAAAAACACATTTTTATTTAAATTTTTGAAATTAATATTTATTGATATATAAACAGAAAAAGAGATATGTCAGTAAGCATAACATAAAATTATGTAATTTAATGTGAAGTATTTAAACAACAATGATTAATTAATAGGCAAATAAATTCAATGATTACAATACAAACATTGTATGTGAAATTGTGTACATAAAGTGAAGACAAGTATTAGATTTTTTTTTTATCTCTCATAAATTTGTATAGAAATGTTGCTAGATAAAAAAAATGGATTTTAAATTATTTTAAACAGTAATGTATTAATAATTACCATAAAATAATAATAGAAAAATATAAAATATTTATTTTTTCTGATAGCAATAAAGCATAACCATACAGTCTATACAGACCAAATATGCAATTTTTAGATAGATTCTAATTCCATGATATTATATATTTTAAATAATTTTTACAGCTTTTATAGAAATATTTAAAAGCATTCAAATGAACAATAAAATATACACTTCTCTTTTATGAATGTAGATTCATAATAAAACAAATTAAAAAATTTTTTTACATTAATAGGCAAATAAATTCAATGATTACAATACAAACATTGTATGTGAAATTGTGTACATAAAGTCAAGACAAGTATTAGATTTTTTTTTTTATCTCTCTTTCATAAATTTGTATAGAAATGTTGCTAGATAAAAAAAATGGATTTTAAATTATTTTAAACAGTAATGTATTAATAATTACCATAAAAATAATAACAGAAAAATATAAAATATTTATTTTTTCTGATAGCAATAAAGCATAACTATACAGTCTATACAGACCAAATATGCAATTTTTAAATAGATTCTAATTCCATGATATTATATATTTTAAATAATTTTTCAGCTTTTATAGAAATATTTAAAAGCATTCAAATGAACAATAAAGTATACACTTCTCTTTTATGAATGTTGATTCATAATAAAACAAATTAAAAAATTTTTTTACTTTAATTGTAATTACATTAATTACACTTGGTTAATTTTTTTAAACATTTTCGAATATGTATCGCTTTTATTGTTATTTAGGTATAAATTTATTTATAATTAGCAAATAAAATTTTACAGAATATTGAAAGTTTTATTATTTTAATTTATTCTAAATTTGTCTGTTCTTTAGCTTGATTGAATATGTTCTGATAAGGCCATAATCAATTTCAATTTTTATTCTTTTTGATTAATTTTTGAATACAAACATAAATAATGGATTAATTCAGTTTTCTGACATTTTCAGCAATAAAATTACCAGAATAGTGTAATTGAAATCAATTGAAGAAATGTACATTTTAGATATGTCAGATGTTGTTTTTTTAAGTAAATTTGATGTATATTACAATTTTTTTTATCATAAACAATTGGAAAGTTTATTTAAATTTGAGAATTCTATAATCTAATGTAATATAATTTGGAGGCTTACTCAAAGAACTTAAGTGCAGTTTTATTCTTTTTTTCAGAAGCAAATGAATATGAAAAGAATAATAGATATTGTCATTGGCTTTATGTATTTATAATTAAATAAACAGTTTTTTTATGTAAATAAAAATATAGATTAAAATTACATTAATATAGTTTGCAAATATAATTCTCCATTGAAATTTTTATGTAGTTTTATTTATAATTAAATTTAAAAATGAATGTTCCTTGTTTATAATTTGAATATTTGATTAATTTATATATTATTATTTAGAATTTTATCTTATTGCAACTTGTTCATTTCTGATTTATTAAGGTTATGTATTCAATTGAAATTTGTTACATAGTTAAATTTGATATTTTCTAATGTTTTGTTTCATTATACATTTGGATAAATGTCTAGATAAAAAGAAATTAACAGACTGAAATAGGCATTTGTTAACATTATATATCTTTTTCTGATTTATAAATTGCATTTTCTTGAATGCTATATAACAAAGTGGTGAAACTTCATGTCAGAAGCCACATAGGAAAATCTCAAATACTTGAGAGCTGCAATCAGTTTTTCTTGGTTAATGAGAGTCATATCAGTTTTTTCGGGTAATCATTGGTTTCAAAAATTGTTTTATTATATATTTCACATGCATTTATTTTGTATAGATGTATACTACTATTTACAGTAAATGAACAAATTACAAATATATTATTTATTTAAATTAAATAGATATTTTCTCCATATTAAAATATTGACTTTCATGATGTGGAGCCACACTGAAGATACTAAAGAGCCTCATGTGACTTGCCAGCTGCAATTTGGTCACTGTGGCTATATAATAATGTTAAGCAAATAATTAAAGATGATTTTTTTGAATGATAGTGCTGTAAATTCTTATAATTTTAGCAACTGTTTCCAAATGTATACTTTGCTGTAGTCTTTAAATTTCAAATAAGTTATAAAATATTAATCATATGAATTTTATAAAAGTATGCACACATTGAACTTATTGTATTTTTCTCTGGAGGGGAAAAATTTAATTTTGTGTATCAAAAAACAGATTTTTCTTTTACTCTAAAGGAAAATAAGAATATAAATCATAAAATGAGTGTGAGCATTCATATTAATAAGAAATTTATCACTTTGATTATGCATGTGTTCATCAAGGATTTTGAAGATTTTCAAATATATAACTTCCTAAATAAATTTGTATGCTCTTGTAGAAGATATGATTTTTTGAAATGATTGCATAATATAGTTAGTCTTAAAATTATGATTTTTGGAAATTTATATCTGTTTTTGCCAATTAAATAGAATAAATAGTTAACTTATATTAGGATGCATTTTTTTACACAATTTTATGGCTAATCATTTTGTATGCTCTTGTAGAAGATATGATTTTTTGAAATGATTGCATAATATAGTTAGTCTTATAAATTTCCAAAAATCATAATTTTATCTGTTTTTGCCAATTAAATAAAATAAATAGTTAACTTATATTAGGATGCATTTTTTACACAGTTTTATGGCTAATCATCGAAGCTATACTCCATTATTATAAAAATTACAAGTTAAAATTAAAAATAGATTGGTTTAATATTATATTATCTTGCATTATTTTTTAAAAGTATTTTATAATCTCATATTGTATTGTTTGTGTAAAGAAATTTATCATTTCTGATGCTAAAAAGTGTAATTGATAATAAATTATCATTTGAAGATAATTTTCTATAAATAAACTGAATATACATCTGATTAATTAATGACCTGAAATAATATATTTTATTAAGAGAGAGATTTTTTTTTTATCTCTATTTAGTTTATTGACTTTCCATATTGAAAATGTCATTAGTTTACTGCACTGTTTAGCAGTAATTCTTATACATGTAAATTTTATAACAGCCAGTTGCTGAATTTTGTAGTCAAATTAATTTTATTAAATTAAAATATTATGATTTTCAACAATTTAATTGTAATATATTTCAATAAAATTAACAACTTAAATAGTTGCTAATTTTAAATATTTAAAAATTCCATTTTATATATTTTTATTTCTATATGGTATTAATTAAAATGACTCATAAATTAAGAAGTCTTCCTAGAAATAGTTTCTATGTCTTAATTTGCATATTTTCTTATACTTTTATTACAGAGTTTGCAAGTTTTTTTATGAGTTTTTTATGTTTTGCAAAACATTTGTGAAAATTTTCATTAGTCTTCCTAGAAATAGTTTCTATGTCTTAATTTGCATATTTTCTTATACTTTTATTATAGAGTTTGCAAGTTTTTTATGAGTTTTTTATGTTTTGCAAAACATTTGTGAAAATTTTCGTTCTTTTATGCTGTTATGATTATGACAATTTAGCTACAATATCTGCTTGATATTGTAAATCATTAATTTAATTTTAGATATTTTTTCATATATGTCATCCAAGTAACTCTTTGATTTGCACATGTTTAATAAAGAACATGGTAAATTTTCATTATCAGAAAGTAGATTATAATTAGAACAATGATTTTAACACATTTTCAAATTTAACACATGATTTTCAAATTTAACACATTAAATATTTTGCTTAATAAAGTAATAAAGTATAAATTTATATGAATATGTTGATTTGAAAAAAAAAAAAAAATATAATGCACTTTTAAAACTAATAAAATCAAAAAATAAAGATAAAAAGATTAAACCATTTTCTATACTTTAGTTTAATCAGTTTAATAAATTGTTTCAAGCAAACTTTTTATATATAAAAGGATAACATAGATTATAATAGATTTATTTATAGTACATGTGCAAACAGAATATAGTAGTAATATATATACTGAGATGCGATGAGTGAAGTCCTTTTAAATTTAGTCTATTAGATGATAATTATTCAAAGATGCTTGCAATATGTTAAATGATTCATTGATTTAACCTTGAATATAAATCATTGCATATATTAGACAAGTTGAAACTATGTTTCATTTTCCATACAGTATAATTCATTTCATTTAAGAAGGGAATTTTAAATAGCAGGTAATTTTCATGGATTATAGTAATGCAATTTGTTTATTAGATAACATTATAAATGAAAAATTGTATGTTTTTGTATATTAAAAATTGCATTTGAGCTATTGATAATGATTATATATTTAAAAATTTTTATTTTCATGTCTGTTATACATTATTTAAACATCAAATAAATTTTTAAAATGCTAATAAATATTTGTAATTTTCATTTGAGATTGTAGGTTGGTAGCAAAGCTGTTTTTAAATATATAAATAAGATATATTTAATAAGAGTGAATTAAAAATTTAATGTAAATATTTAGTAAAATTTAAAAATTTTTTGAATTAACTATAATTATTATAAATGCATTAATAAATAAGAAATCTTAATATTCAAACAAGCAATTATTTGAAATTTATCCAGTAAAAATTGCTAAGAAATTGTTTGTTTGTATGATCGTATTTTTATATTTATCCATTTTTTATTGTGTTACATTTGTTTTGTGTTTGTGTGTATTTGTTTGTTTGTTTGTGTGTTTGTGTTTGTGTGTGTGTGTTTGTGTGTGTGTAGGTGTGTGTGTGTTGCACAGATGAGTTTTGCAAATCATTAATGATGTAAAATATATTGCATAAATACTCTTGATCTAGTTATAGATATAAAATCATTGAAAATTTTAAGTGTACAATATTCTCAATAATTTGAGATGAACAGGACTGAGCTTTCTGTTTAATTATCCAAAACTTGAACTGTAGGGAATATACTAAAAAAAATTATTATTTAAAATGTTCAATTTTATTAATAATAGAATATTGGTCATAAATTATTTATTATATATATATTATAAAGAAATACAAAAAATTTTCTTTTATTTGGAATGAGCAAAAATCTTTTAGGATTTGTTGTATTCAAATTTGCAATTGCTGCTGAAAAATCAAACTAATTTTTCAGAAGCAGAACAATTTGGGTTGCATTTTTTCCTACAGTTGGTTATAGATCTAAAAAACAGATGCATATGTAATGATTTATATACTTCAACAAATTTATTTCTGTGAATAACAGAAAATTATTTCAACTACAGGAATACCTCGATTATCGCAGTTAATGTTGCCATGAATATGTAATGATTTATATACTTCAACAAATTTATTTCTGTGAATAACAGAAAATTATTTTAGCCCATAAGCTCTTTACCATATAAGGCAGGTCATCTTTCTTTGAAAAGGGTATAATTGTAATAAAAACTGCAAAATATTATTGCTATATGATACTTAATTAAATCAAAGGAATTATGTCAAATATTTTCATGTATGTCATCTAATAAAACTACATTTAAAATATTTATTGAAAATTTGATGCGTATTTAATAAAATCTATATTATAAAATTCATAATAATAATTTTTTATGGTAATATCCGGAAATTCGTTTATTCATCATCGGAACGAATTTATTTTTCAGTCATATTACAATTAAAATTAAGATGAGTAACGTTAATAAGTTAATTAAACTCGTGTGTATTAAGAAAGGTCATAGTTTACAATAAAAAAGGCATGTTTAGCTTGCGATCATCGATGTGTATATTTATTGGATTGCCTGCTCAATGTTAAAAAATTAAAAAAAAAAAAAAAAACGAAGTGGTCCGCCATGTTGTTGGAAGGATACTTTCGCCAAGGAACATTCGGCGATATAGCAAATTGACTTTGTTTTGGTGACCAGACGCATCCCATTTATTTTAGTAAGTATGATGACCAGATCCTAATTAATAAAAAGGTGTAGTACTCTAATATGGAGTACTAAACCATTTTATTATTATAATTTTTTTTTATAAATACACGTTTTCGATAATTTCGAACGACGCATCCCATTTATTTTAGTAAGTATGATGACCAGATCCTAATTAATAAAAAGGTGTAATACTGTAATATGGAGTACTAAACCATTTTATTATTATAATTTTTTTTATAAATACACGTTTTCAATAATTTCGAATGAAGTACTCAAAATACTCCAAATTTCGCATTTTCCTAATCGTTTAATGTTTCGAGGAAGGAGAAAAATAGATTTAAAGGTCATCGAAGGTGAATTGTCAAAAAATATTATTACAAGCATTTTATGCCAAAGAAAATGTTCTAATCGTTTAATGTTTCGAGGAAGGAGAAAAATAGATTTAAAGGTCATCGAAGGTGAATTATCAAAAAAATATTATTACAAGCATTTTATGCCAAAGAAAATGTTAAGTCATGAAAAAATAACAAACACAAATGAAGTGAATAAAATTTTATTTTTTGAGAAAGATTATAATCAAACAATAAACAAGGGCATAATTACACTATTAATAGCAAATAATAAAATATAACATTTCTTCACCTTTGAAAGGTTCTATCTCCAGGTGAAAGGTATTTCCTACCTTTTATCACCTGATCATTACTCATCCTTGCATCCATACGCTAAACAGTATATACCAATAACGCAAAAAACAGAAATAAACACTACAAATAGCAAGAAATTTTCAACGAACAACTCAGCGAACGAGTACCTCATCAATATGGCTGCCAGCGATTTCGTTTTTGCTGCCACCTGGCCATTAGGGCAGTCCATCCACAGCCCAACTCATCACGCGATGGCGAACTTTCCCATCATAGATGGGGTCAAAGGTTAACGAGATATGCAGGCCGAAAGTTAAACGGTGCATAGGGTTTGAAAATGAAAAAATGTTTGACATTGTTCTTCGACTCGCTGTGTGCAGCGCGACGCGTCCCGTTCCCGTGACTGTTACCTATGCCACTTAGATGTCTGTATATCCCGTTAACCTTTGATCTTTGACCCCTAGTTCATTAGGAATATTTTGCATGTCTCGATCCCCTATCGATCGGTATCATTTTTTCGGACTTTGCAATGTATGCAATGTTACCGAATAGAGGAATGATGATAAATATGATATGCTCATACTATATAGTACAGTATATAAAATTTAATTATTGATAGTGTATTTATTTAAGTATACATCCAAGCAAAGCTGTTATTTTATATACAGGTATATTAAGTTGGGCAAACCTACTATAGAAGCTGTTGTTTATTTAAAAATTGGTTCATTGTCCATCGCTACTGCTACGCTAGTGCTGTAGACTGCCAAAATCCCAACGTTAGTGCCGCATAATTATGCATCTTAAACAACTTTTTTAAAATTATCGCGTCACATGATATCTCGCGACAGATTATGATAGTTGACGCGTAGTTTAATGATCGCTGTGCATTTGTTAGCGTTTTTTCGCTATCGCTGTACGATATTTTGTTTCAAGCGAGTGAAACTGTGATAGATGATGATATTGTATTTAATCTATTTAATTTTAAATTTATGTGACGTTATATAAAATATTTACCATAGAAAATCATGAGGAAAGAAGGAAGACATTCTGCCAGAAGTGTGGCAAGTCATTAGAATAAGAGGGAAGGCATTCTTTAGTTGCCTCTTATGACAGGCAGATTAAATGGTGTGTGAATTCTACTCCCATACAGAGATGATCAAAATCTTATGCATTACATTTGTAACTTAAAAAGTTATACTGTATTTTGATATATGTATTAATACTTTACTGAATAATCTTTATGCTTTGCCATAAAGATTGTTTTACAGAGTCCAAGCAACTGCAGGTAGATTTTAATAAATTTCTGTTTATATGTATAACCTTCATAAAAGTGTAATAATTTTCATCAAACAGTTAATTATCATAACATTTGCATAAGTAGGGCAAATCATCCAATTTAATCTAATCAACCATAGAAACTTTTTGTTGTCCACTGTTTATGGGAAAGTACAGTAATGTATTTCAATGTAGTGGAAGTTCTGGTTCATTTACCTAAATAGTTCTCTACATCATGAGGCAGCTTATCTATTCACCATGTATTACTTATAAAATGCAGATCTTTTCAGTAAACTATATTTTGTAAATTATCTCGTTATCATGTATATAACTTGATTTTCCTATAGCTTTCGGGCAATAACCCACGAGAAATTCTATTAGAAAATTCAACATTTTTTAACTTCAAATATAGTACTACGTTCTCTTAAAACTGATTACACTTTATAAAATGAAAAAGTATAACTTGTATCGACAATTTTCATTATTAGAAAGTAACGAAGAATTTCTGCAGTCTTCTATTATCATAGGATTACTATACTCACCCATAGACTCAATATTGCTTTCCGATGCTGTCGTCAGCTGCGATCTTACATCAGATCGTTGAGCAGAAATGCATGGAATCATGACTCAATATTGCTTTCCGATGCTGTCGTCAGCTGCGATCTTACATCAGATCGTTGAGCAGTCAATCATGGATGGAATCATCTTTTATACAAACTGGATGGACTGCTTAATATTAGAAAAATTATGATTCGGGTCAGCCATGTTGTTGGCCGAAACAACATGGCTGACGCGAACATAAATTCGACGATATAGGATACTGACTTTGTTTTGGTGCTAGACGTTTCTTATTTATGTTAATAAGCGTGATGACCAGATCCTAACAAAGTCAATTTGCTATATCGTCGAATTTACGTTAGCGTCCACCATGTTGTTGACCGAATTTCGGCTAGCTTCGTTTTTCTAACATTGAGCAGTCCATCCAGGATGGAATATTCACCAAAGCGCCATCAAACAAAAAATAATCGAATCATTTTAAAGTATCATACTGTACTGTATAAAGTTTCAATTTTTTTCTAGAATATGAAGTAAAAATACTATATATATTTTATAATTTTTTTTCCTTAATAAAGGTGGACTTATAAAACAAAATAATGTCGAAGTACTGTATAGGATAAATTTTGATGAGGCGAAAATATGTCAAATTGACGAAAAGAGTTAATACTTCGATTAGCGCGAGAAATTCATGGAACCAATTATTCGCGCTAATCGAGGCCTACCTGTATTTTTAATTCCTTGAATTTTTTATAAAAAATTTATACATTTAATATCTCGGCACGATTCCAGAATAGAGAACACGACAAGAATAGCACCAATCGAACGATGACGATAAGCAGAATAAACTTTCCAAAAGAACCATACTTCTAATTGATGCAAGTGACTGAGAAAATAAACGAAAAAATTAAAGTATTTCACCGCAAGTAGTATCTAAACTGGCTTTCAAGATATTTTTTCAAAATGGCCGCCGTCATTTTGAAAAGCTATCTTGAAAGCCGAGAATTTTCGGAACGAATCTTTAGCACAACGGAATTGTCAATTCGTATTTTGATCATCAGTCGATAGAGGACGAATCTTTAATTTTCTAATTTGTATCTCGAAAATGCAGGAAATAAAAAGTATGGTTTAACAGTTTCAGGTATGTATTGAAAATTGAAGATACTATATTTACATTTTACAAGAGATAATTGTTATTTATCTTTCTTTATGCGATGCATCTAGATATCGCGCGAAATAATCATACAGTATTCGAGATGGTGGCACACACCGATTTAGGTCTACGCGGTGAAAGTGTACAGTTATCTCTCGCTTTACGCGTTTTCGCTATAATGCGATTTTAAAAAGTAAATTAACTTTTTAAATTAAACAAATTTTTGTTTAAAAATTGTCTCATGTGAATGAATTCCTCTAGTACCACTCATTAGAGTTCAACTAATGAAATGCTTCTGGAAATAGAAAACATGAATAATGAAAGTCAGGAGCCCTTTGTTGCTGAGACTATTAAACAACTTTCAACAAAACAAATGACTGAATTTTTTAAACATATTGACAATGCCATTAGAATAATTGAAGAAACTGATCCTCATGAAGTAGAAGCGCCAAAGTTGCAAGAGAAATTCAGAAATCTTTGGCTTGCTACAAAGAACTTTATAGAGAAGAAGAATGCTGCCTGTCAGTTGTCAATCGACTGTTTCATTAAGAAAGTTGAAGATCTTCCCAGAGTCTTCAAGAGAGCAAGTGTGTGATAATCCAGACTGACCAGACCTAGTCCATTCAACATTGAAGACTCAGAATTATGCAGTGTTTACTTATTTATGACTTGTATTAATTAACATTCATTCGTTAAAATTTGATGTTTTGCTCATATACAGTTTTCATTTTTTTCTTTCTGAAGAAACTCCTGTCCCTATCTTACCCATGCTAAATTCAACTCACTTTACGCGATTATTTCATCGAACCAATTAATCGCGTAAAGCGAGGGACACCTGTACTTTGTCTGCTTAATTTTCCAAACTCTCTCTTATTTGGAAAATCATTCTGTTTACATTTTTCGATCATTACTATTCTAAACTAGCTCAATATCATCAATCAGTATATTTAGTAATGGTTATTAAAATAATTTCTTTTTTATCATATTATAGTCGAATGTCTTACCTTCATCTTGACGACTATTGATAGTAATGTGGCGCAAGTGAAGCCTGGAATCACCTGACTCGATTCCTATGCGAAAAATCGATTTCGTGATATAATGTAATGAAAAGATTATTATTTACCGATAAAATATTTTAAATTATAATTAATTAGCATATATTTAGATCGATAGTGCTTAGAGTCTAAAATTTATGACGATTTTTTAATTTTTAAAATTTTTTTATTTTTAGAAGGCGCTTTAAGCGTTTGCAATATTGCTATCTTGTGATTTTTACTAATTTGTATGATTTAAATAAATTTACATCTTGTTTCATAAACATTATACTATTCCTATAAAGAATATAGGAAATTATATTTAAAATTGGAAATGACAAAAGCTATCATACAATTATAAAATTAAGAATGGTTGTCTATTATAATTTATCTGTAGTATAGTATAAAAATATGCTATAATGAAATTTCTAATTGTGTATACTAGATATAGAATTCCCTATTTATACATACATGTTGCATAAAATACAATGTCATGTTCTTTGGTAGTTATACTGTACTTCAACATTTCCATTTCCATATTCCGACTTACAAATAATAATGTTGTTGGATGTGAAATTTGAGCAAATTTTAGTTGCAGCAATTTTTTTTAAATTCAAAATTGTGATAATAGTGATTACATGTAAAAATCTATAGTATTAAATGCTGACTTATTAGATTTAAAATCATTTAAGATATTCTTTTACCTGGTGCTAATCTCATCTTTCAAGCCTGAGGATAATTCTGATCAATCAGACAGTAGCTATTAATGCTGGACTAAAAATGGTTGCTGTCATGCATATCTGTGGCATAATTAAATTAATCTAACTTGCTGTTTGTATTCTAATTTAATGAAGTTTGATTTTCGATATAAATGCTTTAGCAAACTATATAGTTTACTGGACAGAAATTTTGTAAAATCATCATATTAAAAGCATAATAATGTAACAAACTAAATTATTCACATTTTGATACTACTTTTATTAGTAAAAAAACAACAAAATCACATCTTCATAACTTAAACATTTTAAATTACAAACATTTAACAGAGGTTTAATAGTTTGTGTGTGGAATATTTCTTCATATTTCTAGTTTCTGAAAAAAAATTAATAATCACTTTTGGCAATTTATAAAGAAAATTTTATTAAAACATTTTCTACCATAAAAAAGGATAACTTTTAAATGTTTATTTTTAAATTTAAGTTTATATTTAAGTAAATTTTTTATGCATAAATTAATAGTTACTGCTTTTAATACAGAGCAACTAAGTACTGTAGCTCTAACAGAAATTAGAACAATTGTAGCTGCTTTAATGGGTATATGTTATGGCTATTCTCATGCTATCTTAAATATCAACAGTTTCAATCATAGCATGAATACTAATGTTTTTATATAATTTTATGTAAGGGAATACATATTGTATTCATATGTCATTATATAGTTACAAAATTTATCTTCAATATCCACCAACATTATTTGATTCATTTTACTGTAAATGTTAGATATTAAGCTTTGGATTTGTATTATTATTATATGATTACAATTAATTTTTATCTCATTTATCTATATAATGCATTGAAAATAAAAGAAAAATTGCATTTCAAAAACTTATTTTCTTTCAGCTGTGGGATCATTCAATAAAATAAAATAAAAAAAATCATTTTCAATTTATTTTGATTCTATAATCTTTCAAATTTATGCAAAGTTTTTATAGTTATTATAAATATGATATTTATATTGGAAAAAAGTATTCAATAGGAATATTGAATGCAGAGGGGGTCTATGTAAGTCAAAACATACTGCATACGTACTTGTAGATTCGACATGAACTGATCTGTACATGCATAGAAATTCTAATTAAAAGAAAAATACATTGATTGAAGCAGATAAAGCCATAATGCAGATATAAGCATTTTTACCTAATTTCATTATTTATCACAAACATGTGTGTTTTATGTCCTTATTAGTTTATGAGAAGAATCCAATTCAGAGTTGCACACCTGAAAAACTGGAGATATGTAACTTTGGATGGACGCACATTGCATAAGTTGGCAGGAATGAAAATTACTTACATAATGTGCTGGCAAATCATAGCAGCCACAAGACATGCTATTTCCACTTTTCATGTCATCATTTTGATTTTTCTAATTTTATAGCAGACAATAGAATATAAACGAATGATGCACAGCACAATTTTAAATGAAAAAAATTTAATTTATTAAAGATTTTTACCTAATTTCATTATTTATCACAAACATGTGTGTTTTATGTCCTTATTAGTTTAGTTTATGAGAAGAATCCAATTCAGAGTTGCCCACCTGAAAAACTGGAGATATGTAACTTTGGATGGACACACATTGCATAAGTTGGCAGGAATGAAAACTACTTACATAATGTGCTGGCAAATCATAGCAGCCACAAGGCATGCGCTTCTTCCACTTTTCATGTCATCATTTTGATTTTTCTAATTTTATAGCAGACAATAGAATATAAACGAATGATGCACAGCACAATTTTAAATGAAAAAAATTTAATTTATTAAAGAATTAGAATACTTTCAGATTTAATAAGCCATCTTCACTAAAAAATTGTGCTGTGCATCAATCATTTACTTGTTGAAACTACAAGTGAAATGGAATTAAATAGTAATTATATAAACTCAATTCTAATATACAGGGTGTAAATTATCTCTTTCAAAAAACTACATTATCGACGCTCTTCCGATCTGTAAATTATCTTCTTCAAAAAAACTACACTACAGATGTAGACGAAATTCAGGCAATTAAAGTGATATAAGACACTTGGGGTCGCAAATCGTAAGCCCGGGTGAGGTGTTTTTTTGAAGGAGATAATTTACACCCTGTATAGTATAGCTACATATGTGATTTGAAATGCTTATTTATGAATGTTTAGCATTTATTTTTTGCAATTAATATTTGTTTTCAATTTTGCTGATACTTCATTTTAAAAAAAATTCAAAACCAGGAACTCTTAAATTAAGGACTACTTATATGTGAATAAAAGAAATAGTATGGTTTAGAGAAATTGAATGTTTAGCATTTATTTTTTGCAATTAATATTTGTTTTCAATTTTGCTGATACTTCAATTTTAAAAAAATTTAAAACCAGGAACTCTTAAATTAGGGACTACTTATATGTGAATAAAAGAAATAGTATGGTTTAGAGAAATTAAAAAAAATGCATCTGGGATCACAAATCTGATTACAAAGTGAAGCATTCATAACCTATCATCTTTATTGCACTTCTTTTTTTACTTTATTCTCATTAACTATTATTATGCAAGCTGTATTAAAAGGATATCATCTAATATGATGATATATGTTAATGAAATTTGCATGTTTTTTTTTTTGTTTTAGAATATGAATTTTCCTAATTCTAAACTAATTTCTACAGCTATTATTTTGTTTTTGTAAATTACCGAACTATCTTATCTGAACTAGTATTCAGTCAAGACTGAATTTTTGTGTACATCTTATTTCTATAAAATTTCAAAACAATATGGTATCAAAATGGCCAGCTTATTTGTGTCCAATTTAATTCCAAATAATGTTTTTACCATTAAAATACCAGCCAGAAGTCTCAGGATGTTTAATTTTTTGAATGTCCCAAGGGTTAAAACATTGATGGCACATCAAGGTTTCATAAATCATGCAGCAAAAACATTCAATAAGTTTTATAATTTAAACATCTGTGACATTTGTATGTTCTTATTTTATTTGTTTAGAGAGGATAATTTATTTTTATTTTTTGGGGGCTATGCAATTATGTTATTTATTTATTCAATTTGTTTGTTTTTCAATCATAAATAACTAAATTGCAAAAAATTTTGAAGAAAAAAATGTTCAAAATAACATTCATGAATTTTTATCTAATACATTGTTGCTGAAAATTGTTTTTAATAAAACTCACAATTTAAATAGACTAATAAATTTATTTTACTGAAAAAGTGTTTTTCTTCCTAACGATAGATTATGTATCTACTAATCTGAAATGGTAGAAAGTCTACACTTTTTCAGATTTGCATAATATTGGTTGTTAGAGCATTCTGCTAGCATAATGTTTAAAATTCTTGAAAAGTTTTTGAAATTTTCTGAAATTCGAAAATAAAATGGTGCGTTTTTAAGTACAAATGTTTAATAATTCAAATATTCATAAATCAAGGAGCCTGTATTTTTTTGATTATCTGTATGATATTGTAAAAGTTTTGTAACTAATTTAATTAATAAGTGTAACTTTTATATAATTTTATACAAAAGCACTTCAAAATCTTTAATCACTGACCTTCATTCACTTTACATGGGAGATGGAGTTGGATTTGTGAAATCAATTCCAGACAATTCTTTAGCTAAATAAACTCCTGCAGCAAACATTGTCCAACTTTTGATCAATTGCCTAAAAAACAATAAATTCTATCTTAATTAAAAAACTATTATTATTATTCTAAATATAAAGTATTTTCACCCAAATCCTGGATTGCACCAGATATATGCAGATTTTTTTCTTACAATGCAATATGTATGTGCTATTAGCAGCTGTGTTCACTAGTGTCCTCATTAAAAATATATGAAATTTTTTTCCACAAAATGGAACCATTTGTAAAAAAGGGTATTATTCAAAGCATAGCCAGAAATAAACAGACTACTTTCATAAAACTTTGAAATTGAATGTCTGAACATGATGTGAAAATGAGCTGATAAAAATCCAGAATAGCTAAGATAATAGACAACATGAACAGCATTGGTTGAAAAATGATAAGCTGAATAAACTCTCCAAAATAATCATACCTTATCTGATGCAAAGAACAAGAAAATGAACAATGAAATTTTGATATAAATAAAGAGTAGAAGTCCAGATTTTCTGCCCATAAGATTATACTATATCTGATGATAATTATTCAAGAAGCAGAATAATTATGTAGTAAAGACATTAGGTCAAACCCAATATAGTTACATCTTACTCCTCAATGTTTATATCTTGCAGGCAATAAGTCTGGATTTGTACCAATACTTTTTTGATAGTTTATAATAGTTAAGAACAATAGGAAAAGCAGTGAACAAATATCATAAATAGAATAAAATTTCAAAATTAAAGATATCTCTACTTGATGCAGATAACAAAAACAATCTCTACTTGATGAGATAAAAATACACCATCTTACCAATATATAGTTCCTGAATCAGTATGTGCCACCATTTTGAAAGCTGATGTTCCATGTGATAGCTAGGCACATGGCATGACAGAAAATGAAAATCATCACTTGTAAAAGATAAAATGCAAGTAAAAAATTGATCTTACTGGTATATGGTTGTGTGTGGTTTGGCAGTTTCTGTAATACAGTAACTTGGTATTACAGAAACTGCCAAACTATAAACTGCACTACAACCTGACACAAGCCATGTTTACATTCAGGAAACAAGCCAAAGTTCAAATCAGTTGCAATAAACTCTACTTTCCCAGTTACGTACAATTTTACATTACTGCCATAGGAATGAAATTAAGATTGATCAAAAGATAACAAATAAGTAGGTAAAACTTAGCAAAAGAACTGCACTTATATCTAGTGTAGGCATTGAGAAAATGAATGATAAAATTAAAAATACTTCTCACAAGTTTCTAACCAGAGTTGGCCATGTTGTAATGCTTCAGCTTTCCATTCTGCAGAACCCAGGTTTTATCATGGATGATATTTGTACCCAACCTGTCAATCCCCATCCTCCACAATCTGGTAGACCCATGTCAAGTGTGGGCAGCCATGAAAGGGAATGTTTAATCCTGCTTTTGATATTCTATTTGAATGGAAAATGATGACATTTGTTAAAGTTGAAAAAAAGAACCTAATCTGGTACATATTGCCATTTTGAATAGTAGTCTTGAAAGCTGAGAGTTTTTGGAATTAATCTTTAACATAACAGATGCCAATTCATACTTTTGCCCTCCCATCAACTGATAATTAAATCTTAAATCTTCAATACTTTAAAATTTCACCTTTTGGAAAAACTATACATTAGAAAATTAAAGATTCATCCCCATTGACTGATGACTAAAATACAAACTGACAATTCCATTATATTAAAATTTCATTTCAAAAAAACTCTTGGATAATCCTACAGTTTATAGTCCTGACATTTACTTACCTGAGCAGTACTTCACTAACTTGTGCAGCATTGTCAGATTTTCTATTTTAGAATTAAAATATAGGGAATTTTTATTTTATAAACAATGTATTTAATTTTTCATTTTATAAAAAATATTAAATATATATGCCATAATTATGGTATAATATATACATCTAATATTTTTTAATAATAAACTTTATCAAATGGTTTATAAAAAATGATTTGATTGTTTTAAATAAAAATTCCCTATATTTTAACACTAAAACAAAAAATCCAGCAACATTGCACAAGTTCTTAAAGTAATGCCCAGGTAAGTAAATGTCGGAGCCCTAAATTGCAGGATTATTCTATCTTGGCTTTCACAAGACAACTTTTTAAAATAGCAGCACACACAGATTAAGTTACTAGGTATAGGAAAGTATTTTAATTTCATCATTCATTTTCTTGACGTCTGCAAGTGGAAAGTTTTCCCTACTCGTCATCTTCTGATTGATCCTACTTTCGTTCCTACGGCAGTAATGTAGAACTGTACAGTCATAACTGTTACTTTTTGGGTACAACTTACATTAGCGCCATATGAATGAAAATAGTAATAATCATAAAAAATGACAACGAATAGAAAAAACTTTTAAAAAAAACTGCACTTCTATCTGATGTAGGCTTCGAGAAAATGAAAGATGAAATATTATTATTTCTCCAAACACAGTACCTAAACTGGTGCATGCTGTCATTTTGAAAACTTGTTTTAAAATCCGAGACTGCAGTTTTTGGAATCAATCTTTAACATAAGGGAATTGTCGATTCGTATTTTAATCATCAGTCGATGGGAGCTAATCTTTAATTCTTTAATGTATAGTTTTTCCAAATGATGAAATTCAAGTATTGAAATTGAAGATTTGCCTTTCCATTGACTCATAATTAAAAGTGTGAATCGAGACAGGTTTCCAAAATGCCAGCGCGCGCAGTTTAAATACTGCGTGTAGAGAAATACTATAATTTCATCATTCATTTTCTCGAAATCTGCACCAGATAAAAGTGCAGTCCTTTTTGAAAGTTTTCTTTTCTCGTTGTCATCTTTCGATCAGTACTATTTTCGTTCATATGGCACTAATGTAAAACCATATCACTGCTTTTTCCAAGCGACGATCATCATACACGTGTCTCCCGTCGTGCAATGTACTGGTTATTGCGCCAAAGTGCCAGAGAATTTTCAAGATGGTAGCGCACACAGTCAGGTATTATGGACAGGAAATAGTTTTATCTCATTATTATTTTTTCGTCACTTGCACCAG
This sequence comes from Olivierus martensii, assembly GCA_000484575.1. Classification (NCBI taxonomy): domain Eukaryota; kingdom Metazoa; phylum Arthropoda; class Arachnida; order Scorpiones; family Buthidae; genus Olivierus; species Olivierus martensii. The sequence continues at coordinate 93,562 of AYEL01088759.1, read as the reverse complement.
GTAGAATGTGGTTCTTTCAGAATTTATTCAGCTTATCAACAACTTATCAATCGGTGTTCTTTCTATTCTCCGCTTTTCTAAACTTGTGCTATTTTTGAAAATATATCATTTCTTCGCAGATTCAGTGACAGTTTCATTAAGAATAGAAATGATTAGAAAACAAAATTCTCATGTAATATTAATAAAAGCTCAAATAATGATTAATACCATTTAAACGGATCACAGTATAAACTTTTCAACACAGAAACTGCTCGACCACCAGCCATGTTCAAAAATTTCCAAGGACGTGTTGCCAGCGAAATTCAGAAATAGATTAATAGACAGCAAACATCAGTACAATATTTCTAAAATAGGTTAAAATTTTCAATTAAAATAAAAACATCGAGGTTTATTAAATAAAATTTATATTAATAATTGATAATTTTTTAATTTGTAATTAATTAGTATTTAAATTAATAACATTTATTTAGCATTTTTGTCATTACGTAATCGATTAGCTGATTATAGAGCCCCTATATAATTCAGAGTCGATGGAATCGAATTCTCGCGACTCCAGGCTTCATTTGTGCACAACACTACTGATTATAGAGCCCCTATATATATGGTCGTTCCACTCCTACCGATAAAGGAAAAACTGTTAAGATCTAGATTTTAATCACCTGGGCGGCGTTGTTGTTACAGCTAGAGCCATAGCAGACGAATCTGTATAGAGTTACTCATAGAAGTTTATAGCTCAAAACAATAAAGGAAAAACTGTTAAGATCTAGATTTTAATCACCAGGGCGGCGTTGTTGTCACAGCTAGAGCCATAGCAGACGAATCTGTAGAGTTACTCATAGAAGTTTATAGCTCATAATATTTTTCGGACCACCAACCGTTTCACTTAACCTGCTCTACTAGATTTTCGTCATTGGAGGAAAAAGCTCGAGCTATAGCCTCCATATTATTAAGTGAAGAAGAAGAAGAAACGTAAAGATGAATCTGTATAGAGTTACTTATAGAAGCTTATAGCTCAAACATAATAATGTAAAATTGTTTTTAGCAGGAATTTCGCTATATTTTGATAAATTAGAATGAAAACATCTTATACTTATCCTTAACGTTTAATGGACTTAAATGGTAAAAAATAATAATTCAAAATTATTGACGTTAGATCACAATTATCATTTTTAAGTTTCAACAATTTTGCAGTTGTACCTATTTTTTTCTTTGATTCTTTAAATGTGTTTGAAATAATGCCAATTAATACAATTCTAATTGTTCTGAAATTACTAAAAATAAGATTTTGTAATTATTAATTCTACAGAAAAAGGATTAAAAAAATTTTAAATAAAAATTGAAAATGTATTTCAGTGTAATACCCAGTATAATTCCGTTTGAAAAAATAAATAATAAATTCTTGATGGCTAATTATTGTATCTGAGCACAGATCATACAAATGCTGAAAAAAACTTTATTTATTAAAATTTCTGGATCAGAACTGATACTATGAGCATTTGAAGTAAATCTTTGTTGCATTTTAATGTAAGTTGGTAAATAAGGTATAATTCCTCGATAATAGCAACATTATAATTACTTTTCATATGATTATTTAAAACACTTATTTGTTGAATTAATATAAATAAATACTGTACCATACTGTATACAGAAATTTTTATTAAAAAATTTACGGTAAAATTTCTCCCTCGAATGGGAAAAACCACGAATAAGCAAAGCGCGAATGCTGAAAAGCTGTACAAGAAAGTCGGATGCGAATAAGGGAATCTGCGAATGTTGAGGCCCTACTGTACTCAATATATATTCTATTATTTAAAGTTCAATTTTTAATTTAACATTCAAATAAACAAAAATTATTACATGTAAAAATTAAAATTTTATGAAATATTTAATATTAATTAATATTTTAAATGTTAGGTTAAATAGTAAATATAATTAATTAGTAATCTACATATAAGTGTGAAGAAATGTGATTAATAATGATTGATATTTTTTGTTCAAACTCAATTATAAACAATTGTTGAGATGCTATTTCTACATTTTATGGACATGTTTAGGTTCTAAGGAATTATTATGATTGTCGTCAATTTCCTTAAAAATTATTAATTCTTCTATAATATTTATTTTATTTCGTATCTGAAATCAACTTATTATAATACTTGTTGTTTTCCATTTAATTTCCACATCACATTGATATGCTGTAAATGATACAGCTTTGTTGACTTCTATTCTGGCATCTGGTCAATGTTCTGTTAATTCTTTGTAAATTTCTTGAGATATAATATACTGTATATTCTTTGCAACCTTCTTGATATCCTTACTATTCACTTCAATATTATACACATAAGCTTTTTGTTAAGTAAAGTGCATTTTGTGAAAAATATAGAAAGATTAAAATCTTAGATCCATTTATGGAATATGTGTCTCATCAAGAATACAAATATGAAATTGGAATTTTTAAAGAAAGAATATTATATTCAATAGCTTGAGGAATTGGAAGGATATAGATTTAACTTAAGGAACAAAAGCAATGAATCTGTACAATTGAAGTGGATAATAAAGTTACCAATAAGTATATAGATTATACCTTTGCAAAGTTTACAAAAATGAATGGCAGACTGTCTCTATATCATTGCTTTTTCACAGTCAGGAGAAAAATAAATTCAAACAAAAACAGACCTAACTAGTTATAAGAATTATTTTATACCTGCTAAAATTCTGTTTTGGTATATGCTTATTTTTATTTCAAGAATAACAGAACTTCACTGAGATGGTAGAACAGAAAAGTCAACACAGTTTTATCATATAGACAAATCCTTTTGAGTTTGCATATTATAAATAAAAATTATAATATAATATACTAAAAATTATTTATTTTCATGTGTGCCATATGGAAATAAAAAATTATTACATTGTATGTATATCATTAATATCTTTTTTCGCAGATATTTAATTAATAATATTTATTAATGAGTTTGGAAATTTTCATATAAAGATCTTTGTTAAATGTAGCTGGCTTATTAAAGTTTGAATAATAATAATAATAAATAAAAATAAAATGTTTATTAAATTTTTTATATAAATGAAAAATTCTCTTTGAGATTTAATATGTAAGCCCATAGTATCAAGATAATTAGAAAAAACCTAAAAAGGTGAAAATTCAAATCCTAAACAATGCACATATGATATGTTGCATATATCATATGTGTATTGTTTATGGTTTAGGAATTTATAGAAACCAACAAATGTGGCTGGCTAGATAGCTATATAGAAGTGCTGCACTTCTATCCTGGAGAATCTGGATTTAATTCTCTGGTCTCACACTTAAGATCCTGCCTGAAAAAATCTGGAATCTGGTTTATTGAACCCATTCTTCACATGATACCAAACCCATTACAGTTTTAAGTGGTCTGTAGTGAATGAAAGAATAATTAGTAATCTCTGGTTGTAAAGCAGCATAAACAACAAAAGAAATAAGAAATGTAGAAATTTTCAAAATATAGAAATAATACTGTATAGGAATAAAATGTAATATATAGAAAAGAACACCTGAAATTATTGCACAATTAAACATTATAATATATATATAAATGTTAAATTTGTATCTATAATAAATTTATTTACAGAAAATTTTTGTTTATAAATTTATAGTAAAAATAATTTTTATTTAAAAGTCATCTGCATACAAATCACTTATGATATATGCAAAAGGTTTGCCATCACAGATAAAGCATATCAACATGATACAGAAAAAATTATAATACAGATTTCAAATATTAAATAAGACTTGGTTGTAAAAAGATTAGCTATTTTTAGAAAAATTTGCTGCAAGCATGATGATAATTCATCTGAATTGAATATAAAGCATGAAAACAATGTCTTCACAATAGTTTATAATTAATTTCTGAAAGATACTTTGTATAAAAATAACAATTTTATTATAAAGAAATGTATATTAAGCTAAATATTAATCACAAAATAGATATGCAAAAATAGCACGTTAAAATAATAAAATGCAAATATGAAATATATTAGCTTAAATGTATATAAGTTTATTATTTCACTTAAATGTGGTTGGTTAGTTATAAAATAATTAAGAGCTAAAGTTAGTTATATTATATTTTGGCTTGTTTCAGTCTGCTTCAGTTACAATAGTTATTATGCAGACTAATATATTGTGCCAGCAACAATTTTTTGAATTTTCTTCTAGAATAGAACATTATGTTCCAGAAGTGATAGCTATTGTATATAAATGTATAGCTATTGTAACTGAAGCAGGTTGAAACATGCCAAAAGTACTTTTATGTTTTTATGTTTATATGACTGTGTAGAAATCTGTGTGTAAGAGTAGGAGATAAAATTTTTTTATTTTTTGTTCTTAGGCTGATTGACTGTTTTTATATATATAGTAAGTAAATGCTAATTAATGAATTAGAAGTATAAATTAAGCTAAAAACTGAACTTCAAACTATAGAATGTTTATTGAATGTAGAATTCTGATGTTCAATTAACATTATGATAAATGAAGATGTTTTATCAATGAAAAATTTTTCCATAAATGTAATTTTTATAATTTTACTTTATTTAAGAGCTGCAATAGAATTAATCATTAGTATTCTGCATTGAATAATATAATCTATCAAATATAGTTATTTGCATTGCATTATAATGTAATAATGATCTAAATATTTTTAATTGTAGCAAAAAAAATAAAAATTATTAAAAACTTTAATTTTTAAGTTTCATATTATTAAAGAAAAATTGTTTTTTGAGATTAAAAAAAATGGAGAAAAAATTTCCAAAATGCTAAATTCAAAATTTCTAGTATGGAAATTAATTTTTTTAATGTGAATTATTATTTGTTTCCTTACTCATTTGGAAAATCTCCAGCATTATCTTCTTGACCAGGAATATCAACATGAACAAAAACAGATCTTTGTTTTATTTCTAACATACATGGATGATCCACAAAATCTTTGAATGATGAATCTAAATGCAAATTTTTTATTCAGTATATCTATATTTTGAAATAGATCTATAAAAATTTTTAAGAAACTAAAAGTATTTACGATTGCTTCCAATATCATGAACTGTGAGGAATACAGCTTTCTTCTCAAGATTTTCCAAATCTCCCTGAAAAACATAAAAATTTAATTCCAGGAACAATATATAAATATACAAAAATTATAATTCTGTTTATCAAATTTTGATATTGTAATTTGTTATATACTCAAAAATTGTTTTCTGCTCAAAATGCTTGTTTTATTTACTATGATAAAAAATATTTTTAGATATCAAATTCATTTTTATAATTTTATTATTTATTACAATTAATTTTTAATATATGATCTCTTATGAAAAGATTATATAGTTTGATTTACTGTAAGAATGATGCAATATTTCATTATCATTGTTGTTAATGGTCTTTACAAGAAATGACATGTAAATACTGATAATACAAAAATGTATAAATACATAAAAAAATGCATTTTAAAATATGTTTATACCAACTGTAAGATATTACTAGATATATATAAAAGAAAAAGATTTAAAATTTATTAAAATATCTGATATATTTAGTTCAGTAATAATACTGAACTAAATAATTTAACAAAATTTTTATATCTGATCAATTCATTTACAATGATTAAAAATTTAAGAAATTTTAGAATATTTGTTTGGGGTTAACTCTTACAAATAAGTTGATAAAATCAAAGTTATTTATATTCAAAACAAGACTAACTCTAATTAGTTATTTATAATTGTTTCCAGTATTACAAAAGTATATCAAAATTTGAATGCAATTTAAGATAAAAATAGAGACTGCCATAACTTTCTTTATGAATACAAACAATTTACTGTGAAAAATAAATTCATAGAATTCTTTGATTTTACTTCTTTAGCATTTTATCATCATTACATATAAAAGATATATGTGAAATATATAAATATACATATATATATTAATTTAAATTGTTGGAAAAACAGTTTCAAATATATCCCAATGTATTAATGTATGAATAAGATACTGAAAGGCATACGTAAACAATGGGTATACAATATTTTATAATTACAGAGCAAGAATTTTTATCAAACAAAGCCAATATATATTTTAAAACAATTAATATGAATTTAGACTATGTAATTATTTACATTTTCGATATATCTTTAAAATGCAAAATTATTTAGATAGCAATATGAAAAATAATTTAATAAGCATTGTTGTTAGCCATTAAAAATAGAACAAAAGACAATAGATAATTTTTCTGATCAGAAGAATGGATTTAGAGTAGTCTAATGAACATCTGATAAATCAATATAACAGCGACTATTTTCTTGAAGTTTTGCCACCATGATGTATCGATCCACAAATTCCAGGGGATTGTCGCCAGTGACGTCATCAACATGGAGAATGACGTGTCCTAACGATTGTGACGGTGCCCGTTTGGCGTCAGATGAAATGTTAAAGGGCAAAATAGTATTTTGCGTTTATAAGTAGATTATTCAAATAAAATTGATTTGCGTAAATATGACTTAATCATTTGATTGCTTTCAAATGAAACTGCAAATACTATTTTGAAACAGAATAAAATCGTTTTCTCCTATCAAAATCTAAAAATAGGTTTTATAAAACAAAATTCAAAAGAATGATTTCAAAGCAGCGTAACTATTATACATCATCGCGATAAATTCGAGTAGTGTACAATATATATATTATTCTTCATTCAATTAGAAAAAGGCAAAATTATAATTTTCAGAAGAGTTACCATTTATAATTATTATGCCTCTCTTTTTCAGATAATTATATTTCAAATAATTTTTTATTTTAAAGATACTTTCTATCTTACTTGTTAGTATATTTTCCTATTAAAATTATAATTATCAAATTGAAATTTTATATCATCTTTCTATTAGTAATTATTGAACATGATTTTCCCTTTGCCCTTGAGAGGCCAGAATTTTACTTAAGTACAATATACTCCTCATAAAAAAAGGGCTGGCTGACTTGTTTCTTTTGATCTTCAATAGATGCTAACTAATTTAGCGACTAACCTTGAAACAGTTTATTCACTTTTAAAAGTATCATTTACATAATTCTTATTTTATTTAATGCATTTTAAATATCTAAATCCATAATTAATTTTTGAATTTTTATATATATAAAATACATGCATAAAATTATAAGCTTTATTTAGGTCTATCATCATCAACTTTTTACAGACAGTATAGTACAATAATTACAGTATTATTAAATGATAGTGTATTTGATTATAAAATATTAAATTGATAAGTTAATTTTTATATTTTTTTCAGTGTTTTAATTGTGTTGTTCTTTTTATTGTCTATATACAATGTAATGATTGGAACTACAGTCAATATTAATTTATTGTTTATACGGAATATCCAGCGGATCTGTTCTTATAAACATTAAAAAAAATAATTAATAATTCTATTTAATTATAATTCAATTTAAAAATATCGCCAATGCAGATTTACTATTTTGTCAATTATAAAGTTGACTGCTTTGTGCGCCAAAACCAAAACATATGCTACGCAAATGTAGATTTTTGCCAATTTTGTTTGGCTTCGAAATAAAACTACGTTTCCGAAAATTTTGCGTTTCTGAAGCGATGTATATTTTTTTATTTGTAGAAAATCCAACCTGAAAAGTAAAACGTTTGTTTCCCAGCTAAGATACTTTTGCATAATTTCCTTAATTTTAATCTATGTAAATGATGATAAAATGTTTTCACTGACAAATAAAATTAGAAATTCTACTGGCAATTTTTAAATATATACTGTCTTAAAAGATTATTTCAAAATCCTGCCAAATTCAGTGCATTTAAATGCCAATGTTACATTTCATATAATAAAGCTTATTATTTTTTATTTTTTTGAAATATTTATATAAGACAAACCTATCAGAACAATTTATTCCAATTCATATAATCAGAATTTATATGGATTGGAATAAAATGTAATTTAATTCAATTTTCTCGAATCATTTCAAATTTTACAAAGTACAATCGCATCTATAAAACTACATAAATTATTGTAATTTTTTATTCAATTTTAATAAAAATATCATTCTGAATATTTTCTAATTTACCAACAGCATATTTTTTCCCTATCTTATCTGTTTGCTTTCTCAAAATAATATTTAAAAATTCTTATCAACATTTAGATTAAAGTGATATATGACTTAGTGGAAAAGACATTTTAATTTTTACATTTAAATTATTGTTAACGTACGACCTAATTATTATTTTAAATTTTACAACTTGTAATAAATATGCCTCATTTATAAAATACTTGTTTAACTAAATAAAAAATATTATGTAGTATATATTTTATCTTTTATGATACATAATAAATCTTTTTATATTGTTTTATAAATTTATATACAAATTTTATATATACACGTTTAAATAAAAGCACGCATTTTTAAATTTCATAAAATCAACTTCAAAATGACAAATAATCAATAATTATATTGATATATAGTTAATATATATTAATTAAATAAGGAGCAACAAATATTATCACTAAATTGTGAAAGTGTTGATTCAATATATCTACATTACATCATTTTTGAACATTTCAATCATACCAATAACAAAAAAATCTCAAACTTTCTTTTCATGGGCTAAAGATTGATAATGCGAATTACAGATTTTTATTCACTTAAACTTTTTCCAATATTAAATAACCTGTTAATTGTAAATAAAGCTATAAAAATTCTATAAATAAATTCTGTAAATCATAAAAAATTATATTAACAATTTTTAACTATTAAAAATATTTTTTTTACTAATAAATGATCTATAAGGATGAATAAATGTTATATTATCAACTAATTTGGTAACTTTATTGAACGGTTTTAAATATAATTTTTCCTTTTCTTTTTTTTTTTGAAGAGACAGTACAGTATTTAGTTACATAATACAGACGAAATGCGCGCGCAGAATAAATTAGTCGTGCACAAGCTTAATATCATATTATTGTTTATAAAGTTTTCAAAGTTATACAGTAGTTTTCAGTTTATTTTAAAACGAATATATTTTATAAATAAAATGTAAATATTAAAAAAAAATCTTTAAAGAAAGAAAGAAATTAAAAACGATTTAAACAAGAAATTTTAAAATTCAATATAGTTTTTATTTAATTAAGCACAAAATAAACTGTTACATTTAAAGACCACGTTAAAAAAATACAACTTCAATTCAAGGTCGACTGAACGATGAATAAATAAAAGAATAAAAAGATTTTATAGCTACTGTATAAATGAACTTTTTAAAATTTGATATTTCATGTAATTGATTCGAAATTAAATTTCTGAGAAATTTCGTAATAATTCACAGCCTTGACATACAAACTTTGTTTTCATATCATATAACACATTTTTCATATCTACGTTTACCATAGGTTCTATTCTATACGTAAAAGTTATCTCAGCATACGACACGCCACACTAGATAAGGTAGATGAAGTGTTCAAAAATAATTTTCTGTCGTCAATTTATCTCGTGAACAAAGAAGACCTTCGTCCACTAATGCATCCTGTCCTTTACAGCCGGATAAATAATATAAGTTGGAATTAAAAAGAATTTATTAGTGAGTTCTTCCCTGTTGGTTGACCATATGTCAAGGCTTTATCTCGTCACGTGATACTCCACTTTTATAGCATCTTAATATTCTGATATAATTTAAGAATTCATATTTGCGAATGACACTCAAATTATCGCTATGAAAATATAATAAATCTGTAGATATTTTTTCAATTTTAATTAAGAATATTAAAGCAAAATTTATTCATTCATTTTTCGAAAGCTCGATTAATACCAACTAATCTGTCATAAAGAATGATTTCCATAATATAAAAGAAAAGAAAATTGTCTTTTTCCTAGTACAATGATCTCAGAAATACATCATTTATTTAATAAAATAATAACTATCTTAAATGGCAGCAGTTTTCAATGATACGAAATGTCTAGATCACAGCATCTTCTACGAGTTTGGCAAGCTGCCCATCAATCGTTATATCAAATGATTTGAAACGCATGCGTCTCTTTAAAAGAAATAGTTAGTATGAAGAATAAAATATTTTTATCTTAATAGTCACACACCTACAATCTTTTTTCCTTAGAATAACTTTTATTATTCAATATCCAATGCCTTCTTTATATTTAGTAGTTTGAACTGTTACCTTAAAATGACCTAAGATTTATATTTCAAATGTCAAAGGAGAATACAGTACGTAGTTTCGATCTCTGAAGAAATCGTTAAAGATATCGCCTTTTCATTCAATAACTAAAGATTTATTCATTTCAGAGACAAACTGAATTCACTCAATATCTTTTTACTTAAAAAATAAAAACTATAGTGAACAAATCAGAACTTAATTTATTTTTGACAAAAGAGAAAAAAATATTACTCAAATATTTAATTAAGCAAACTTCTCATTCTGTTATACAAAATAGCTCGTATATATTCATCGAACTTTCAATGTATTTCCGCAATTCAATTGGAAATTATCAATTGTTTCAATGAGTATTTCCCATATACAGAGTATACATTGTTACTATTAAATGAATTACCTTATTCAATTCTTCAATGCCTGTTTATCATGTAAGTTGAATACTTGAACTTCTTTAAATGATAAACAAAGTATATATTGATAAATTTAGAAATTAAATTTTAAATGCGACAAAATATAAATATTAATATTACACATTTAAGTTATTCATTCATATTTTTTATTCTAAAAATAATGATGACAGACAATTATTATAAAAAAATGAATAAAATTTATATAATTTCGCATTTTGTTTTTCTATAATAAAGGAAATTATATAATTTTATCCCTCAAGAATTATAGAGATATAATATGACAGGATAAATTTTGTTTATGACTTAACAAATCATTCGGAATATCAATTTATCCATCAAAAATTGTGAAGATATTGTCAGCTTGATAAAATTTTTATATATATTTATAATATATATATATCATCATTTTAATTTCTTCTCCATGCCAAAAATCAGTGTTCGGTTTCAAGAAAAACACCCGGTATATTAAAGTATATCATCATTTTAATTTCTTTCTATTGTAAATTACAGTGGATCAACAGGTAGGATTACTTAAATAGAAATTTTTACATTAAAAATTATTTATGTTATATAAAATAATAAATTTTAGGACAATACTCTATTAATGCTTTAAATAATTTAGATAAATTTTAAACAGAAATTTATTTTAATTTTATAACAATTATTAATTATAACACTATATTATTGTTATAATGTAGTTTTTCTATTAAAAAATTTTTCTGTCATATCCTTAACTTGGAATTCACTGTTTATATACTATTAAAACATTCAAAAATGGTTATATTTAAATCTCGTTAATACTTATAATAATAATGATTATTATAAGTATTAATAAATTAAAGTGTATTATAATTGAAAAATTAAGTCGATACAAGTTCTAAATGATCTGACACTATACTGTATTTAAAAAAAATATGATTTTAAAAATAATATATTTTTTACAGAATAATAATAATATTTTATTGCATATGTAATATAAATTTGCATGATCGAACATAGTTTTCTTTAACCATTTTAAAAATTATAGGCCTACAATAGTCAATGTTGAGATTTCAGACTAGTTTCCAATTACTGTACTTAATATTTTTTATCCACTTAAAATCTTCAATTGTTCTCTTCTAAAATTATGGGTCCTATGAGAATACAAACCATTTACGAGAGTTTATTCTTTTAAACATGATAGTTAAATTTATAACATTTTTAAAGTCTCAAAGGTAAAGAGCTTATCGAAGTTTAAAAACTGCTCGCGGAGAAAGCCTTTAACATATGTAACAGGAAGGGTATTGTAAGAGGTGTCTTATGTCATTTCCAGACATTCGTACCTTTGGTTGATTGTAGCATCTGTGAAAAATGACATTAATCCTAGATCAAACTAATGTAATTTTTTCTGGAGAATCCAAATCTGCAATAAAAAATGGGGGTTCCCATTTGAGATTTGTAAGTTACCCCCTCCCCACCTTCAGGAGATGGGGAGGGGGGTCAACTTTGGTATCACTGGATAGTTTTTTTAAAAATATTGAACACATATTTTTTTCATTTTTCAATCCAAAGTGTATTTCTTGAGTTATACAACCATTTCCAGACTTTTTGGACACCCTGTATATATACCAGTATATATCACTTAATTAATTGCCAATTGATGACATGTTTAGAAGTTTGAAATAAAAGCATTGAACCATTCTTCTAATTATGATTATGATTCAATTACTTCCAACAGGTATAAATCATTAAAACACAGTCATCTGGTTTCTAATTTAATTGCCAATTTGTTATGCATAAAATCAAACAATCTCTGAAATATAATTTAATGATATAAAAATATATTATTAATGTATATGATGTATGAGACATTTGACTATAAATTTAAGACATTTAACTATTTAATAAACATCTGAATATGTTTAACTAGCTTAACATATTTTACATCAGGCAATACATTCAATCTCATTTGCATTATGTTTTCTATATCAGAGTTTATTACATTGTAAAAGGCATCAACTTTTACCAAAATAAATCAAACTGACTCATGATAGGAGTTTGATGTGCAGCTGTTTGGGAAATCAGGTTAAAGCTATACAACAAAAAAGAGAGCCAACCAAATGTTTGACACTATTCATATAAATAAAATTCTCTTAAAAGGGAAATTTATTTATATGAATGATGGAAGAAAATTTATTTCATATAATTTCTTCCATCATTTTTGGCTTTATTCAGTAGATTATCTTCAGTATATCATATTCAAATCTCTGAAAGAAGAGAACTTCTAATTGGTTCACTCAATAACATATATATTATACAACAAGCCAAAGAATGCAACATTATCTGGGAATTTTTGACAAATAATACATTTTATAAATAGTAACTGTTATGTCATTATGATGTTAGATGGACTGGTTAGACTACTTCTCTATCTCCCTTTTTATTTTCATTTCATTTTTTATAAATTTTATCATATTATGTATATGTTTTCTTTGTATTTTTAATTGTGTTTTATTGTACTCTTTTTCACAAAAAATATATTTCTTTGTGTTGTTTAATAGCCCCATACATTATATTGATGCTAAAATGCACCCATATCCATACTAAATGTATTGTTAAAAAAACTTGAAATAAAATGGGACCCTCAAATTCTTCCCATCAGGAAGCTATAACAGACAATACCTCCACCTGAATCAACATGCCCACACATTACTTATGGAGAGAACTTCTTTTGTCAATTTTTTTTATGAGTTATTACTTGCTGTTAAAAAAACAAAAGAATGACCATTCTCAATCTAAGACTAAGTCGTGAACACCTGAAACCTCAAAAATTCCATTGTTGGATATATATATAAATATGTTGAAAATTGGTTTATGGTGGCAATCATCCCACGCTGGGTGAACAGTCACACCCTAATGTCCAGATGTTGGACACTCCCTTGGAGATCATTTCAACATGTTTTTCCCTCCTGTCACACCCTCTTGCTAATGATGCCATGAGAACTTTCCCACATCAGTCGGTCAAGTGTGCATCAGTTCTTCAGAGCTTACAGACGTATATGTTCTATCCTCTAACTTATTTCAAAAGACGGCTAACTCCAACAAAATACAACAGTGGCTAATGGGAGCAGAAGAGAGTGAACAGATATTGAGCAGTGAAAAAGACTGGGAACCCCAAAACAGACAGCAGGAGTCCTCACAGTAAAAAACAGGAAAAATAAGGATATGGGGAAAATAGTTACCAGCAAGAAAACGGAACGAGAAAGACTGGGAACCCCAAAACAGACAGCAGGAGTCCTCACAGTAAAAAACAGGAAAAATATGGGGAAAATAGTTACCAGGAAGGATATGGGGAAAATAGTTACCAGCAAGAAAACGGAACGACGATGGAAATTGACCACAGTTAACTTGATATAAGAAGTCTCTCTCTCCAAGCGAGTCTTCTGTGAGCCGTGCTACAGCATGACATTTTGGCACCTGCTCCCTTTCCCCCTTTCATTTAATATACAAAAAATTTGAAGGTCTCATTTTCAGTCACTATATTCTTTTTTTTTTTCTTTTCTTAATAAACACTTGTTCTTAACTATAAAGATAACAGCACTTTTTTGCAGTTAAAGAGAATCATTTATTAATAGAAAAACTGTGCTAACGTTTTCGGTTTATTCAACCATCATCAGGCACAAATTCTAATTACAACACTTGTTCTGTTACAGAAAAGGATATAGTGTCCATCATTCTCTTGGAGAGTGGCGATTCGAACTAAATGTAATTCTGGTTACATATGTAGTGGGCTACATCTTGTGACCGCAATAATTCGAATTTACCGCAATAATTTGAATTTTGGTATCAAATTATAAACCGCGATAAATCGAAAATTGCAATAATTGAAACTGCGATAATTGAGGTATTCCTGTACAAAAAGATGCTTCACAACAAAATGCTTCAATCGCGATAATTCGAATTTTGGTATCAAATTATAAACCGCAATAAATTGAAAATCGCAATAATTGAAACCACGATAATCGAGGTATTCCTGTACAACAAAATGCTTCACACGTGGCTCAAATTATTGGCTATAATATATACAAATTATGTTTATAAATTATTATTATTTTATAATATTCTAATGAAATAATAATATATTAAAAATATGTCTGTTATAAATTGTAAAATTGTTTTATAAAATCTTAGACTTATTATTCAAAACAAAGCTATATGATTTCAGTACTGTTCAATCTAAATTCCTTTATAATTTAAGTTTTGTAATATTTAACTTGAATCTTATGAAATTTTTATTATTAACTTTATTAATTATTTTTGAATTTCTTGTTTCAAATTCCATTATAAATTAAATATACCCAATTCATTTAAATCCAAAAAAATAATTCTTAATCTTTTAATTTGACATAGAAATACAAAAATGATTCAAGTGAAGTCATTTTATCCAGAAAGTTTACTATATAAATTTTTATTACTATATTTAACAAACAATAAATTCAAATATACATAATTTATTTGGAATTTAAGTATTTTGCTTTGTCTGGATCTTAAGAGTTTTGAAACATGAATAAAATAAGACCAAAAATGTGATTTTCAGCCCTTTGTACATTTGAGTATATCTCAGCCTAATGTAAATTTTTCTGAGTTTTTTCTTGGTAATTGTTGCAACTTGAATATAATCAGATTTTTCTATTGTTATAAGAAGTACCCTGTCAGTTCTATTTCCTATTGCATATACTTGTGAAACTGATTAATTATTCGTGAAATTGCCATATTATTTAGAAAAGAAATATCAGGAAAACTTTCTTGAAATGTTTCTATCTCTTGCATCAGACTTTCTTTTGAAATAATGTTCTACAATGAATTAAACACAAGCTATCCTAGGAAAAGAGCATATTGCTCACTGAACACTAAAGATATATATTGTTATCATACTGATGATATATATAATTTATGGATAAGCAGACTTTCTTTTGAAATAATGTTCTACAATGAATTAAACACAAGCTATCCTAGGAAAAGGGCATATTGCTCACTGAACACTCAAGATATATATTGTTATCATACTGATGATATATATAATTTATGGATAAATGGATGCTATTAAGACATTCTATGCTATTTGATAGCTAAAAAGAAAGCTGGTAACTAATTTAAACATAAGTTTAAATTGTGGGTAATGCAACTTTTAAATCACTCTTATTTAGAATATTTATTTAGCAAGGTATTAATGAGAGAAACAATTATGTACATATCTGTCATTGTACACTAGCCATAATATGCCATATGCATATAATAATGCAAGAAATAATTTATGTGGAAAAATTATGTGATGTTTTCACTGAGATATATAACATTATTATTAATTCATCTATATCTTATTTAAAATTGTTCAGAATTGTATTTATTGCTATGTAAATTCAACAAAAACAGCTTTTTGAAGAACAGACACAATATGTCTGAAATTCAAGTTTTAACTATATATGACAGCCTTCAACATCCTGCAATAATAAAGATCAAAAAGTTTATTTATCAAAAGTATATCTTAATTCTATCATTTTACAACACCTTCTTATTATATATACATTTAATGAAAGTATGATTATTGTTTTCTATGCTGATATTACTGTTTATTCAAAAATTTAATTATAAACTATAATTTTTGTATGTATACAAAAATTAAAGTTTATAATTACTAATATATTACAGCTTTAAAAATATATGACAAAATAATTACATATCCATCTACATTTATAAATATGTTATTTATATTTTTAAGGTTAATAATAATAATTTTAAATACAAATTTATGAATGAGAAATTTATTTAAAAAAATAGAAAAATTATATAAATTTAAAATTTATAATCTTCTGCATGATTAATGTAAATTTTAAAATGAATGGTTAACAATATTTTCTTGATAAATCTACTATTAATGCAAATTCAGAGAAACTATATTATATTTGATGTGTTGATAATGATCTTATAAATTATTTATTATGTAAATATTAAAATTTTAAATATTAGAGTAATTAGTCATATGTATAAACAAAATATAGGCGTATATAATGTTATTGATCTTTAGGTATGAATGTTGTTATACTCATGAAATATTCATTAAGTGTGCGTAAACTTCTCATCACATTTGTTTTCTTTTTATGTTAGAACTTTTTTTTTATTTTTGGATTGAATAACATTGTTTCTTCATATATTATTTTTAACAGTTTTATGATTGAACTGCTAACTAAATGTTTAACTTTTTCTCAATTATTAAATTTGTTGTAAAATAATAGTTCTTAACAAATTGATCATTGAAACCATTTGTTAAAGTACATTTTGAATATAGTAGAATATCTGTCAATAAACTCTGATATACTGTATTGTGTGTGGAACAATAGCTGGAACTATTTTTGGAATAGAATGAATCAATTAGAATTATCTGATTGTTCAAAATTTGATTTAAATTTTATAGATTTATAAAGGGAAAAAAATTTTTTTTTGTATTTTGTTAAGTTACAAGTTTCTGATGTTTGGATATATTTTTGATATCATTAAAATTAGTGATTTTTCAAAAATCATTATGCTTGACTAATAACTTAACAATTAGAATGTTAATATAAATTAAAACTTTAGTTTTTGAATTAGATAAATTTTAAACAGATGAGTAGTAAAATATCAATGAAAATATTTGTTACACTTATGCACTTTTTATTTTTGAAATTATTGATGCATTATTGTTAGTAAACAGTAAAAAATGCAATTATGCATCTGATTATGATAAATTAAAAAAAATTATAATTCGTTTCTGATTAATAGATGAATTAAATCCATTTTTTATATTGATAAATAATGTCATTGTATATAATAAATTAACATATAATTTGTGTAATAATAGATCAGACAGAAAAGAAAAATTTTACTTTTGTTTAATATTATAATTTGATCTTATAGTTCTTTCTCAAAATATAGGTTACATCAAAACTATTTAAACAATGTTCCTTTCTATTTATATAACCTTTTAGTTGTATTATGGTTGTTACATAAATCATT
Organism: Olivierus martensii; assembly: GCA_000484575.1. Taxonomy (NCBI): domain Eukaryota; kingdom Metazoa; phylum Arthropoda; class Arachnida; order Scorpiones; family Buthidae; genus Olivierus; species Olivierus martensii. The sequence continues at coordinate 75,926 of AYEL01088759.1, read as the reverse complement.
TGATCATTGTGTTTTGCTTTTATATTCAAGAAATATTTTTTCTAAAATAATGTTACACTAACAAATAAATTATTTATTATAATTTAGTTTTAATATTATTTTATCATTTATTTAATTTCATTACTTTTTTAAATGTTTCTGATTTTTAATCAGTTTTGAAATAAGTACAGTATATGATGATTATCTTGCCCAATTTGATGAAATGCTGATGTTATTTCAGACAAAAATATGTTTTATTTGGAATGACACATTTGTAATTTCTGTTAATATCACATTATTTACAATTTTTTTCTTAGTGTTTGAAAAATAACTTTAATATTTTGAATATATTTATTGAAAAAGAATTGATTGAAAATATTCATGCAGAATCTTTGATCACAATATTTTCTCTTCTTATGCAAAGATTTAATAATGCATAAAATATATATATATAGTACATAACATATTTTATATATTTTATATTTTGTAAAACATTTAAACATAACTTATCTTAACTATTACTATTATTCATACCTTTCTTCTAAATTAAATATAGTAGAGTTTCCACAAAGATAATCTCCTAAGATGTTTCCAAATTGCAAAGATAAAGCTTTATCACAGTTGTCAACAATTAATGTTGCTGTCTGGAAAAAAAAATTCAAAAATTAATTAAACATTTAATTAATATATAGAAAAATGAAATAAATTTTTATTGTTAAACTCTTTTTGTACTTACTCTATTGAAATAAATTACTTCTACTTTGTGCCACATTCCATCGCTAACACCTTGAGGTATATTTACATTAACATTACTTATGTTAGACCCAACAGAAAATGAAAATGATAATTGGGAATTGATAATTTGCAGTGCAATAAAATCGTGTTTTTCATTGTAACGACCATTATACAACAAAAGCCCATTACTTTTGCGTGTGGCAAATCTGAAAAAAAAGTATTAAATCTGAAAGTGACACTGAAGTAATAATGTATATTCTATAGATAAAAATATAATTTGAAGATTTAAAAACAAGATTATATTCACTTTTTTCTTTTTATTCTTTTATAAATATAATGTGAGTGCTCGATTTAATGTTGTGACATATTAATAGTGGACAAAAATCCAGTGCATATCCTGTGAAACTGTCTGCTAAAGATCTAGGACAAAAGCAAACAATAACTGAAATAACAGGAGCAGCCATTTCATAAGCAATCATCGATATTTACATAATATCAAAACACGTTAAGGATTACATAAACTCCATCTCAAAAATTATATAATTTAATCTTGAACTGTGAATTAAAAAAGAACAACAAAAAATGACTAAAATCTATTAAATCTATTTTATATATGAATATTATTATTTTTAATTGATAATATCTATAAAATAAAAGAAATAAATAAATCCACTTTAATAGAATTTATTCATTTTTGTTCCTCTTTTTTAATTCCTCCTGGGAATTAAATTATAACTATTAATTATATATATAATTAGATTTATAAGAAATGATTAATTTTCTAATCTATCACTTTAATTCATCAAACAGATGGCGTATGACACTGTTTCATAGAAAAATTGTTTTTGCATATTTTCAAATTTATATATAATGAAAAATTATTGCTAATTATTGTATACATTTTATTTCTCCTTGGACTTATAAGTGCACAAAACAAATTTAATTTATCAATATTTAAAAAAATAATAAAAATATAAATGGCTGCATTACTTAAATAGAATGAATATTAAGTGAAATTTTTTAAAACAATTTTACTTAGTTTATAAAATAAAAATTTTAATTAAATCACGAGAAATATGAATATTTATTATTATTACACTGAAAATGCTATAAAAAATGGTTTAAGTGTAATAATAAAATTTTATTTTATCATCCTTTTCATGAAAGAAAATTAATAAGTTTAGATGGTTATATTCCAGAATTCCTTTAGCATCTTCACAACAGCAAGACAATGCTGCAATCATGTTAGTTAAGTTTGCCTACAGCAACGAAATCTAATTAAGAGTATTATAACTTTCTTCTGTGTTCGATTTTTCCTCTAAGCGACTTGTATCTCATTCTGGTCTCCGAAGACGATTATTTTTTCTGCAGAAGAAGAATCGTTACTGTTTGATCTGCAGGGCATAAATTTTTTTTTAGAGTAACAATTACTCCTGGGAAATTATAAATGCAACAGCAAAGTAAACCATTAAAAATTGTTGATTTTTAACGATTTGCTTTATTTATCCGCTTCGTAAAGTTTGTCCTTCTAGCAATGTGAATATGAGGCGAAACAAGATGTACAGGGGCTACGAATAATTAATATTGACTTCAACGTGTACTCACTTCAGTTTAATGTGGAAACGATGGCGACGATTTAAAGCTGGAAACATCAGATAGGAGCCTTCACGAAAACTTCTAGATCTTAACTGGCATAATTCTGTCTTCCATAGCTCTTCATAAGTACAGTTCAGGCAATCAAAACCTCCTTCTTTGCGGTTTAAGCAGTACGAACCGCCATGACACACGTTAGCAGAACAACGCCCTTTAATAACGCTAATTTCGCATCTTTCTCCTGTAAAAAAGGCATAAAAATGTTATAAACTGCATTTATGACAAGCGTATAAAAGTTTTTAATGCAAAAGTATCACTTAATGCAATTGTAAAGTATATAAATGAATTTATATATTTTTTTTTTCTGTAGTCTGATGCGTGCATCAAACTAGGTTATAGCGGTTTGACCTATTTGCTGTTTCTTATTTTGCGCGTCATTGAGTCAAAATCGATAGCGAAGTGCTTTATCGAACTGCCACAGTTTAAAAATACCTTCCAACTTCTTTAAAAATTAAAAAAAAATACAATAATAAAACTAACTCAATCATTTATCATTAGTTTAATGAGTATGCCGATATTCAGATTAGCAAATCGATATAGTCCTCTTCCTTGAAACTCGAGTTAAGATTTCATAACGTTGGAAATGCCGCCAGATCTCTGTTTATTTTTCGTATATCGATCTAAAGTTAAACAGAATTATATTAACTTTCCTTTCCGACAGAAACGTTAAAGCAAGTTTTCTCTTATTTACAGTAGGGAACGAATTAATCTTCGCGGTTGGAAGTCGGTAGTTTGCTTTAATAACAATGCCAACAAATGTATAAAAACCACTCTACAGTTTATACGAATACCAAAATTCTAGAGTTTTATCGTGCTATCAGAATTTGCATGAGTTTTTATCGCTCGAAACTTTTCATTCAATCTTCGCAGTTTATAACGTTTAGCGCGAATCGACGTTGTTCTCAGTTCACTGAAGTTATGAGATAGCTTTGGCCTTTACTGAATTCCCTTTCAGAAGTAATAAAAAGCAATTTCTGTAATCCCCGAATGAAAAAAATAAAAAGAAAATTCCGCAATTCAACACAAATATTAAAAGCGTTACGATAAACTTCTCTAGCTTATATTTCTATAACCGTAAGGACATAATCCGCAATTCAACACAAATATTAAAAGCGTTACGATAAACTTCTCTAGCTTATATTTCTACAACCGTAAGGGCATAAATTTCAAAAATGCCATAACACGCAAATTTTACGAAAATGCATAGAAATTCTTCACTGAAATTTTTCTTGGAAATATATCGCAACAAGTAAGATTTATTCCTTTCGAAGATATTATCAGAGTTTTATGGTGCTGAAACTGTTATATGTCAACAGTCAAGTGCCTAGTATTGTACAGCATCGACTGCAGCACTGTAATCGATACAGTAAACTCTTGACATATGTATTCTTTCCATGGTGTCTTGTGCGAAATATTTCTTCTTTTTTTTTTTTTTCGTCATTTTTACTTCCCATGTTTACCGAACCGAATCGAATCATACGTCTAAATTTATGCAAAATTACTAAGCGCAGGAAGGCTAATTTTAACACTTCTTTATTGATTCTCCTGATTTTCTTATGTGTAATCTGCTCGAGAATGGATTACAATGCATAAGTGTTGGATAAATATAAATAAATATTCACAACATAGAGTTGGTATGGTAACAGTATTAGAGGTTCACATGATAATCGCTAAGCAATAAACCCACAGCACGAATGTCGTTTTTTATGTTTAGCGGTTTCTACATTAGAATACGAATATTCTTATTTTGGTTACATTCAATAGGAAGAAAGTGCTTACGCGTTATTTTCGGTATTACAGCAAAATCGAGAAATTACACGGAACCGCGAAAAATAAAAATCCTTACACGTTTATGCTTTCATCGTTCTTAATTCAAATCATAACCGCTAGCGTTACGAGCGTTAAGAGGATGTAAGTAAAACTTCTCCTCCTCCAAATCCGACCATGGAGAAGTCGTATAGTGGGGATGTTAGCAATAAAAGTCTAGAGGAGAAGTAAAATATTCCCTCAAGTAATGACAGGAAGTATCAGTCGATGAAACATTAGAAGGGCGGTCACGTCTGATGCCGGATTTCTGTCCTTCATCCAGGGGAAAGGAACAGAAGATGGCCGAAAGTAGATTGATTTCGATCGAATTCGAATACTATCAAGCAATAAAAATTAACTATAAACTTCCTTAACGCGGTATTCTCGAATATTTCTCCAATCGATAATTGAATTAGTTGCAAACTCGATCGGTTTAATGAGTTTACGTTCAACAATTCGATCACTACATACATACACACATATATATGTTAATGTTTGACAGGAATGATAATATATGACTTACAAAATTAATTAACTACGCGAATATTTAAATGAGTGGCTTCAAACCACTGAAGCGTAGAGTGAGGCAATTAATCATTAAGTGTATATCTTGAATAATTAAAGAGAAATTCTGAATAATGATGTTTAATGTAGTTCGCCAAGTATTTACATATGAAATTTGCAGGTAGTAAAATGTAAATTTTCGGAACTTTGATCGCTCATCTTTCCGTAGAAAGAAAGAAAAAAAAAAAAAAAATGGAATAAAATCATCTTTCCGTAGAAAGAAAAAAAAAAAAAAAAAAGATGGAATAAATTGCATTAATGAAAATATCGATTTTCGTTCTTCATCGATTCGCAATTTAGTAATCTATTTAATCAAATTTCTTCCGAATTTCTCTCTCCTACTCCGGAAATTCTCTCCAGTATTTGAATTTATAACAATATTCAATAATACCTACAACTGTAATTTTACAAAACAGATTTTCTTTAACGTTAAAGATATGCAAATTTGGAGAGAATACCTTAAAGCAATTTTCTGCTCGTTGATATTCTTTGCAGATTGGAAGGGATGGAATAATTTTCTATATTTAAAGTGAGTTAATGTTTAAAATTCTCACCCGTGAATCCTTCTTCGCACACGCAAGTGAATCCATTTTCTTTCTGCTCGCATCTTCCGTTACTTCCACATGGGCTCGAATAGCATAAATTGACCTCCGTATCGCACTCGTACTTATGATTCATTCCTTAATTCGTGCGTAAATATTAATAAAAAATAAAAATCTCGGATGATAAATAATTGATAAAAGTCTGACTGAAATCTTGTTACCTGTAAATCCGGGAGGGCACTTGCAAGAATAAGTGTTAACAGGATGTATGGAACGAAATATGATAGTCTCAGAAGCTATGAATTTGGACGAATTTCCGTATTTCGTGACAGAATGACATTCTTCATAACTAATACACGGTTCGTGAACGCATAGGTCGTCTTCGAATGGCAGTACCTATCGAGAAAAATCGAAGATTGTACGTTGGTTGCTGAATGTCCACTCAGATTACCTTAAACACGCTATTGTTAAAGGAAAATTGAGATAATCTCACCTCTTTTCTGAACAGCTGAGAAAGAAAATCGCGTTTTAGGTATATTAAAGCTTCTAATTTTTTTCTTTCGTGATATTCCGTTTCTGTGGTCTTAATAGCAAAACTGACATTGAGGATCATGTTTTCGACTTCTGTATCATCCTAAAAATTGTAAAAAATTGTAAAAAAGAAAACCTTTTAATACTTACTTGTTAGGATGTTTTGTTTAAAAAACCTTCTTATAATTATTAGTATTTTTTGCTAAGAAACCTTCTGATACTTAGGAAATAGCAAAACTGACATTGAGGATCATGTTTTCGACTTCTGTATCATCCTAAAAATTGTACAAAATTGTAAAAAAGAAAAATTTTTTATACTTAGGATGTTTTGTTTAAAACCTTCTGATACTTAGGGTTTTTTGTTAAAAAGCCTTCGGATATTTATGATTTTTTGTTAAAAAACTCTTCGATACTTAGGATATCTTGTTAAAATATCTTACACTTAGAATTTTTTGTTAAAAAACTCTCCGATACTAAGGAATTTTTGTTAAAAAACCTTATTATCCTTCTTATACTTAGGATTTTGTATATTTAGAATTTTTTTGTTAGAAAACCTTCTTATATTTAGGATTTTCGCTAAAAATTTTTCGATTCTAAGCATATTTTGATTAAAAAAAACCAGCAAAACAACTTCACAGTTCTAGAACTTGCTATATATTAAAGTAACAAAATTAATATAGAATTTATAAATATTAAAAAAATTCTATACTTGTTCCTGTTGAAAATAGTATATGAAGCTAATTAATTTTGAGAATTAAAAAAAAAAATACATTTTTCTTCTTTTTAAACAAAATAATCCTAAATATTTAATTAAAATTATTAACAAATTACAAAACAAACATGAGAACCAAAAACAGATTATCCGAACAGGAACAAATGGATAAATTCCAAACAGAAAAATTATTTTGGATTGCAATATCCAAAATAAAACTAAATCTTAACTAAATTTTGTATCTGAGAAGAAAAAAAATCACGAATTTTTACCAATACCGTATTGTAAACACTGCGAGAGTGTTATCGAGTTTGATTTATTGGGATGTTCGGATAATTGGAGTTAAGCTGATCTTAACTAAATTTTGTATCTGAGAAGAAAAAAAATCACGAATTTTTACCAATACCGTACTGTAAACACTGCGAGACTGTTATAGAGTTTGATTTATTGGGATGTTCGGATAATTGGAGTTAAGCAGTAATCTTGTTCTTACCTTAATGCTAAAGAGAACGATGTCGTCATTAGAACAAGGTATCACAGAAGCAATTCCATCCAGAAATTCCTCGTACATAGACGGTAAAAACATTTTCTCAGTTACTTCTTTCAACCGTAGAGTAACGCTATTCCTCAGCATGGCATCGGTTACGTGTCGTATTAATAATCTGCAACTGGCAGTTACTTCATTAACACCATCTATATGTGCGGTATAAATCGTAAACATGTTACAAGGCTAGAAACAATCAAAATTAGTGTAATTTTATGATAAATTATATAAAAAACTTGTGGATAGTTTCGGTTAAACATGGATTAATAAAGTAGGAGTGAGTCATAACTTTGACCCAGTCGTAAATGTTTCTCGTAAACTGTTATTTCTTTTTTTTTTACTGTAAGGATTAAAAAAGACATTTTTGGCGTGTTCTACTTGTATCGGAGTTTAAATCCGACACAGAACATTAACTTCTTCTTCCAATGGAAATGTCCGTTCCCAGTGCAATAAAACTCTGTTACATCTTGATTCTTCTTGCTCCATCTCTCCATAGGGGCGTTATCAAACTGATTTACTACTTTGCCCTTACCGTTTGGGTTAATGGAAGTTGTTTCTATCAATCGATTGTTGTTTCTAAAATTAATTTTTCGAAGAAAAATGCGCGTATGTATGAATCATCGAAATCAATCGAAACGTCATTGTACACTTTTTCGCAAAAATCCTTTTACATTGATTAAATTTTCAATAATAAAAAGGGAAATGAAGAGCCCTTGATGACTGTCATAAGTCTGAAAGAGAGGGAGAAGTGCTGATGATTAATTCACGTTACCGATGCTCGATTTTCTCCGACGTTAATTGAATCGTTTGACTATAGTTAATGGTTAAGTTAACTAGACAATTGGGTTACGAGATAGAATGTTGCCAAAATCGGATAAAAATAAGCGTGAATCATCTAAAATCTTTGATATCGATCTGATACATCGAAAACACGAAAGGTTCGCGACCTTTAAACTCGCTATCCATCATAAATGTTTTATCAGAATGCCTGACTTGTGAGCGCAGAACTTGATTGATGCCCTGATTATAATGTTTGATTTTGTAGCCAGGTATCAAATAAAAGCAAAAAGAAGCTTTTGTTAACAGTTTTCACTACCTAAAATACTCTAGAAAGATTATTTTGTTCATTTAAACTGCGCTAGATATCCAAACTATAGTGTGATGCATGCCAAACAACGCATTTAGTAAACCGGAACGATCTATTAACCGGCATATTTACGTTTCTAGAAAGATTTTGCAGGTCGTAGCTTGAAGATGCCTAAATTGATGTTATAATTAAGGTGTTTTTAATGAAATTAAATTAAATTTTCACCTATTTATGTTGTTCTATAGGCTACAAACATTCATTCTATTAGTTTACACAGTTATGTATACAAAATTTCGACTTTTCTATAGGCTACAAACATATTTAAACTTTTAATATATACAGATATATATACAAAATTTCGATTTTCTATAGGCTACAAACATTCTTTCTGTTAGTTTACATAAAATTTCGACTTTTCTGTTATTATCATCCATTGATTATTTTCTAACACTAAGAAAACTGGAAAAACAATCCCCGTGCATGCCGAATAATAAAACTTTTGATTTTTTTTAATTACGAAGTCGAGATAATTGTAATAATTATATTAATTTAACGCAGTTAATTCATAACATCGTTAGTTACATCATTAATTATCACGTACAGTAACAGAACACATTAAACTGGGTTAAAGCTATAATGAAGATTAAATTGCAGAAATGGTTGAATTAATCAAATTCTATGGTAACTATTAATCATCATAAGAAATTTATTACTCGAAATCTTCGTGACAGTGACACACACACCAATTTTTTCCCTTTTAAATTGAACTATTAATCATCATAAGAAATTTATTACTCGAAATCTTCGTGACAGTGACACACACACACCAATTTTTTCCCTTTTAAATTGTAGATCATGCAACTCACAATTAATTAATTTGTTTTCATCTTTCTTCGAATCACGTGATCCTCATGATTCCTTCGTCCGATCACGTGACCCTCACACAACATTGAATGTAAATCCAACAGCGTCTTCATTTGTCAATAAAAGAGAGATTTCAACCTTACAACTTTTGTTCTTGACAAGACAAGGAGAGAGAGATCTTGAGATGATCAATAGTTTCCATGTCGAATCATGATGAAAAGACATGTCCGCAAACAGTCTTTAGTCCAAATATGGTAATCAAAGTGGCACTGTCACTTTACTCGGTTCGGGTACTGGATGATACTGTTGATTCTTGATTATTAAATCCTTCTAATCTTCTTAACTTGGGGCAGTGTCGAGTGGAGGAACAAATGGCATTCTTAAATTTGTCCAGAATACAGTGGTCAAAATGGCAATTACTGGCCAGGTGAGAACAAAGCGAAGCCTCGATCTCAGGCAGCTTCATTCAAAGAATAATAATAATCATTATTATTCTTTGAAGTAAGAAATTTAAGATAGTTTATTCAGGTGTCATCTCCTTGGACTCTGCATCAACACCTGAATAAACTATCTTAAATTTCTTACTTAAAAGAATAATAATGACATTTAATACATCCTTTTATTCTATTACGACATTACCGTCACATTTCTCGTCTCCATGAAGGGGGAGAATTCTTGATCCCCACAATACTTCTCTTTTTCTAAAATGATCTATCCTTCTCAAGATAAATGCATTTTTAAATTTTAAAATTATATTTATTTTCAACAATTTAATTTTTATCTTAATATATTATATTGTTATATCACAATTTTCTACCACAATAACACATTTTTGAATACCTCTCTCACAAAACAAATAAAATGATTGAAATCTCTCTTTGCATCACAATCGAAAATGTGCACAAACTCCTCATGACTGCATGTCTGTGTTCATTAATTATTATTAAAAAATCATAAAATCTGTAATGTTTATTGTTAAAATGAATAATAACCTAATGACTGTTTATATATATTTATGTATTGGCACTGAGAGAGTGGGAAGTGTTGGTGCTACTCTTTGGTGACAACTTCCTGTTTCTCCATTGAGCTATCCGTCACAAAGGTCATTTGCCTTAGCAACACCGCAATTGTTGATACAAAGTCCGTGTCGGCAGTGTCTTCTTAAATTTATCCTAAACTTATAAGTATGACTCTTAACACAATTATAACATTATTTATTTATTTCAACTTGTCTTTGTCATATTTTTATTTCATTACTTCTTTATGTCTTATTTCACTATCATTCTTTATCTCAATATTTTCGATTTATTCCTGTATTGTTGTCTCTCATATTTCTATAGTTCTTTTTATATTATTGTCTTTCTTATATTTCTATATTTATTTTTTACATTTGCTATTCATTTCTATATTTCTATATTTATATTTCTGTGTTTTTCATTCCTCCTTTCCTCATTTATATTTTGCTCTTATATCTCGTATCTTTTATTTTTCTCTTGTATGTAATTCTTATCTCTTATTTAAATATAATATATATATAAAAACTCTCAATAAAATACAGCACTGAATCGCAGTGTAGTTTAAAACATTTATTGAATCAATCTGTGCTAACATTTTCGACTAGACAACCATCTTCAGGCGCATTCGAATCAAAATATAGTGAAGTGTATATAATATATATATATATAATTTTTTTTTCTTTGCCATGTACTAATTTGTGTGGCATGCACTAGCCCTGAATTTTTCTCCAGTGTGTCGACCTTCATAGTGCATACCTGACTGTGCATTTAGCTCACGCTTTGGTATTTACTTATATATTTCTTCTGATGTGTTTATTTGTACTTATTCTATATTCTTTTTCTATATTTCTTTCCTTATTTATTTTCTTAATAATTCCTTTATTTATTAATAATTTCATTTTCTATGTAGATCTTTTTGACACCTGTGTGGGGCTGGTGGTGAAGGGGTTTTTCCTATTTTATCAGGCTTCTACCACCTTTTCCAGCTCCATTTAGTAATTCTTAAGCCTACAGGGGAAGGAAAGGATATGTTTAACCCTGAACAGATCCATTTGATGAACTGTTACTGCCCATAGGATTGCTAAGGTAGGTCTATTCTTTCCCCAATCCCACAGGAAAATAGCCTTTTAGTTGCCTCTTACAACACACAGGGTCATAGTAGGGCTATTCTTTTCCCGCTCCTACAGAGGTGATGTATGTTGTAGACAGTTGGACTACCTCAGTTGATGGACTCTTACTATCCACCTGAATTACATGATAGGGCTATTCTATCCCGTTTAACCATGACTTAACTCGTACAAATGCAAAAGTTATTTTTTTGTGTGTTTGTGTTGGTTATATTTTAAATAAGCACACTAGTACATTATTAAAAAAATAAACACTTTATTTTGTGTTTTTTGAAAAGTACACAAATGTGTTTATTGTGACTAGATGAAAACAATATAATTAAATGGAAAAGTAAGAAAAAAATCTACTTTACATAATATGATTTGAAGCAATTTCTGTTTTTTGTGAGAGACAAATATACTTCCCATTTTTCACAGAAAATCCTGCTTCTCCCTTTACAACCTTTTTGCTTGCAAGCTGGAGCATCTTTCAAATCCTTTGGTATTGTCCAGTGGGATGAATAATCAAACCATGCATCAACTGAAATTAGTAATGAAGAGTGTGATTTTACTCTTTTTCTCTGCAGGCTAATGTTTTCTGCAGTTTGTTGAGAGTGACTCCTTGGTCTCCCTACCTTCTTGTTTTGAAATTTTGTCATTTTGATCAATGTTAGACTTATTTCATTTCTGAAATGCAAGAGATCCATTCGAGTCTTCTTGGGTATCTGAAGTTTCTCAGCATCAATGTGATATTCTATCCAAGAATTTGTAACATCTAGGTCAATAAAATGAAAGAATGCACGGAGAGTCCACTTCTTTGATCTCAAATAAATTCTGTATAGGGAAACTAGGAAATCCAATTTGTCTCCTCCCATTGACATGTTGTATTCCTTTACTATCTCCGGCCTCATTACATTAATAAATTGTTTTTCAGTCTTTGACCATCTCTTCACTTCATCTATATTTCCTATACCAACATATGATGAAACTAGTTGCACAATCTGATTATCTATCCATTTTACCAAAACAACATTCCCATCAAGACTAGTTTTCTCATCACAAGAACCTCTCCCTTTTTTTTCAGTTCTTTATTTTCAGTGACAGGACAATTCAAAGTTCTGTTTTTTTTAATTGTGCCTGCACAGAAAACCCCTAGCTTGTTCAGTTCTTCTACCAATGCAACTGAGGTGAAATAGTTATCAAAAAACAATTTATGGTTTGCGTTTCGTTCTAGTCGTTCTGCCAAGTGTAGTACAGTAGTAGGTCCATGCCCAAACTTATCCATCATATCCTTTGAAACTGGAGTACTTTGACCTTGGTATATCAAAAAATCATATATCAGCCCAGATTCACCACATAACATGTATACTTTGATTCCCCATTTTATGGGTTTGTTTTGAGATACTGTCTTATCCCAAAAACCGGAAAGGGATCATTTGTTCAACTACATAACAGTTCTGTTCCACATTTAAGCTTTTGCACTTTCTTCTGAAAATTTCTGTAAATGGTTGAATAAAAGTCTGTCTGGATTATTTTTGTTTTTTGAAATGTCAGCAAAATGTAAATTACTCCTCAGCTTTGAAAATCAGTTGAATGTCATTGTATCCGCAATAACAGATATTCTACTAGAGGGAGTCCAGTACATTCTGTACCTCGGAAAGCCTAGTGTTCCCATATGAATATGAATACCTATTAGTTTTTGAATTTCATCAGCAGAAGTGCCAATACTAGATGAATTATTTTGAACACTGTAAAGATTAGTTTGGAATGCAATTTCTCCTAATAAACTTGGTGGTATGTATTCAATGAAGTACTGAAAAGGTGTTTTCAAATCTTTATCCCAGTTTGTTTCATATTCAGCTGAAATTTGTTTGAATTCTGTTTTTTTTGTTTTAAAATTAGATTTACGAGTATTCCAGAATTTTTCTGGTCTCTTTCCTCTCTTCTTTTTCTCTGAATTTGTATTGTAACTCATTTTGTGATATGTTTGAGACAGAAGGCATGGCTTCAGGCTCACTATCAGATTCTGCAATTGCTCTTTCTTCTGGTTCCCAAAGAGGATCCTCTTCATCAGGTAGGACTTCTATATCAGTGACATCTCTGTCCAAGTAGCTTTCAACATCCAGAATATTTTGTGGATGAGTTCTACCATTTCTTGATGTAGATTCTGTGATAAATAAATTAAAGAGAAACTAATTATCGATTACTACATATCATATGTATAAACCTATGGAGTTACACTACACACAATTGTGAGTCAGTAAAACAATGTCTTTTTAATATCAAAAATATATAAGTAAATGTCCAAATAAATGAAATCAAACAATTAGGATGTAGTGAAAAAGAAAACACTTCTCATTTGACAAAATAATAAGTTTAAATACCGAAGAGAAACGAAAAACCTGCACTCACTTGACACAAAAGTTTCTCTATTTGCCGCCATCTTGTTGATTCAATTTTAATGTGCATTCCCTTCATTGGATGGCACTACAAATTTCTGTTATGACAAAGGATGTTTCATTTTTGTGTTGAGTGTGATTTAAATGATATAGGACATACAGAATGACTGAAAAAAAATGTTGAGAGTTTCTCTCACATTTGTGGGTCGTATGACTGAATGGGCTATACTCCACTCCTACAGGGGTGGGTGTAGAGTCGCAGCGACCTTCAACTTGAGCTAGATATAATTATAATATATTATAAGCATAGCTAGATATAATTTTTGTCTATTCTCTATATTTTGATTTGGCTATAATTGTGTCAATTCTGACGTCTGCGAACTTTCCTCGCTTTTTTGGGATTTTATTGGAAATGTCAGATTTATATTGTTACAGAAAATTTTGTTTGAAAGCATATTTGCGACTGTGCCGTCTGCACATGAATCGCAATAGCTTCCATAGGCCATATTAAATATTGTTAGTTATTAAAATAAGTTAATTTCCATTATTAGTTTTCGCAGGTGTCTTTAAATAATTTATATTACTCTAAAACTATAATATTTATTTTTTTACATTACTATTAAGTGTCAATCCTTCTCGGGATCTTAGAACGTTTCGTAATAGATGGTTTTAGCTGATTCACATATACTAATATCTGTTTCTTTGTCTAAGTTTTTTGACTAAAAAATTTGTCAAACTAGTTTCTTTAACTATCCGAAAAGGCCCGCCATATCTCGGACGAAATTTGCGCCTTACTCTGGCATTATATAGATCTGGTTGACAAGTACTTGATTGCCAGCTGCAAATTTTCGTGGCTTAATTTCCTTTATTTTTGTTACGGAATTTATTTTTGTTGCTTCTGCTACATTTCATGTTTTCGTCTTCAGTGATTTAACTTTATTTTGATTCTGATGAACAGTTTTAATTCTCACACATAAATTGTTAGATTGACACCTCGATTGCTTATTACCATGTTTACATTTACACTTATTTTTCTTATTTTTAATTTGAGCGACAGTGCTCTCCTGTATAGGTCTGTTTATCGCAGTTAGGTTGTGCGCTTTGTCCTTAAATGTGAATTGAGTATTTTGATGTGGTCTTTCCCTAACTGATGTTATCTTATATAGATTTTCCGGCTGTTTATTTACTGAGTTGTTCACCTGGTCATGGGCATTTGTTCTTCTGTGACTATTCCGATGGCGAGGTTTGTTCTGTGACATTTGCTGAATATTAGGCGGTTGTCTCTTAACTAAAACATTGTGGCAGCTGTAGTGGCTTGCAAAATCTTGGGCCTCCTCGTGGCATGTCAAAGTTCTGTGGCTACGAAATTTTTGTTATTGGTTTTTCCCAATAGTTTTGAGTCCACTGATTAAGAGTTCGTTTAAAAATAGGTCTATTTTGTAGCGGCTTATAATATTCCGACCGTCTAATTCCTGATATATTATATCGATGTGACAGCAGTGGTTCGTAATACAAATTCTCTTGATTTCTCGGCCACATTCTTAGCTGCAAGAAATAAGATACTTATGAATTTGCTTGTTTTACTAATATTTCTTTCATAATAAGGTGTATGAACTGCCTAAAACACTAAAACAATAACCAATATAGAGCACTAATGGCAGTAGTGACATAGATTTTTTGATCGTTATTGTGAAATAAATATATTTGATGTCACTACTGCCGTTAGTGCTCTATATTGGTTAATGTTTCTTTTTCTAACATGGCTTCTAATTTATCAAGTCTGTCACTAATTTGCTTAAATGCCGCTTCTAGTTCCTCTGTTTTATATGTATTTTGCTTGGTTATACCTCGCTCGTTTACAGAGGCATTTGCTTCACTTGTTTCCATTATCCTTCCGACATAAGGTCGTGGTTTGGCAATCACTTGCTCAATTAGCTCCTCGTGCATCACTTTCAATAATGCTTCTTCGAACGTCTTTGGATTGTGGGACATGACAGTATGCTTAATCCTGTCATTTATCCCATTCAGAAATTATACTCGGAGTCTCTCGTCCATTTTGCATTTTTGACATTTCTCCACAATGAACCTATCTTGCTCACTCACACTCGCAACTTCTATTAGTGTTTCTGCCACTAGCGATTGCACTCTGATGGTGAACGTTTGCACATCTTCGCCTTGTTGTTGTATGCATATGTGAAATTATTGCAAAGCGAATTGTATACGGCACCCTTGCGAATCGTTTTGTCATTTGCATCTTAAAATTCTTGTACTCTGTAATGTCTTTCATTTTAAAATCTCTCCAGGCGTAATCCCTGGCGATTCCACTTAGTTTACATTTTGCCACTCCCAACTTTTGGCAGTCCAACTATGATGCTAATGTATCTCATCTATTGTATCAAAAAAATTGCTCACGCGCTGGGTCAGTTCTTCTGAAAAGGAAGGTACCATGCCCATAAAGGCAGAAAAAGACCCAGTAGAAGCATCTTCTGTCTGTGCCACTGAATCTGCCTTGTTGGCCATCTAAAAGTTTCATGATTTTTCTGCTAGTTCACTTCACAATCTGTTTCCTTCTGATCCCCACAGATGTGGAACTCTTAAATATCCCACTTCTGACATCAATTGTGGGGCCCAGCCTGGAACTGGAAGTGCTAACGACAGGCATTAGGCCTACAAGTGCTCAACAAAGCACACACAAGGTAAGGACGGGTAACAGAGGCAGTTCGATAAGTTCAGACACAGACAACATTGAATATAAATCCAACAGCTTCTTTATTTGTCAATAAAAGAGAGATTTCAACCTTACAACTTTCGTTCCTGACAAGACAGAGAGATACCTTGAGGTGATCAATAGTTTCCACGTCAAATCAAAGAAAAAACATGTCCGCAAACAGTCTTTAGCCCTTTTTTGTTACAATCTTTAGTCCAAATATAGTAACCAAGGTGACACTTGTCACTTTACTCGGTCCAGGTATTGGATGATACTGTTGATTCTCAATTATTAAATCTTTCGAATCTTCTTAACTTGGAGCGATGTCGAGTGGAGGAACAAACAGCATTCTTAAATTCGTCTGGAATACGGTGGTCAAAACAGCAATTACTGGCCAGATGAGAACAAAGCGAAGCATCAATCTCAGGCAGCTTCGTTCTTTTTATAAGTTTGATTTTTTTGGTGCCCTTTCCCAGGAATGCTTTTCTCTTAGTTTGTAGATAGATCAGGTGTCATCTCCTTGGACTCTGCATCGACACCTAAATAAACTATCTTAAATTTCTTACCTCGAAGAATAATAATGGCATTTAATACATCCTGTTATTCTATTACGACATTACCGTCACATTTTTTGTCTCTGTGAGAGGGGGAGTATCCCGATCCCCACAATTGTCATTATAGCTCAAAACGACGTTGTCTGCATTCACAAACTATTTATAATGTACTGTATTTAAAATTTAAAATGTATTATTTATTTGTTTTAATATTTTTTATTGTTTATTTGACAGTATTTATAACTCTTATCTCACAAACATTGTTAAGAGATATGCATAGTCAACAGCAAACCTAGTATCATTTTATGAACAAATTCAGGGTACGAATGGTCATTCGAAACATAACTTGTTCATAAGGTGGAGAGCATCTGTATTTCACTACAGTGCCAGATCTAGGGTGAGGCACGTGCCTCAGACGAAAATTATGAGGGAGGCATGAAAATGCAGTTGCAATTTCACACATAAGCTTAATTATGTTTATCTTGACAATATTTCATGCTGTAATATCACTCTACAAAGAAATAATGGTGTATTTTTGTAATGGATAATGCTTATCAAGGAGAAGAAAAATCAATGCCAATTAAATTGATTAATTGATAAACAGTTATTGATTTTGCCTTGCATTGAAAGCAAAAAAAAATTAAACTATAGTTTGTATTTATTATATTAAATAGATTTCATTTTCATTATAATTATTATAAATGTATTTTTTGGTAGTATTTTTTTAACTATTTATTCTTTTGAAAAACGAATAAAGTTTTTCAAAAGGAACTGCATGAGTGAAGAGGAGAGAAGGCACCATTTTCTAATGTTGTCTCAGGTGACAAAATATCTAGATCCAGTGATGTTTCACTATACAGAATTTCAGAAAATACTTGCACTTATTTATCCTACTTAAGGTCACATGCCATCAGCCAAAGCTATCGTAAAATATTTCCCATTGCAGTTTTGCCTTCACCTGAATCTGTTACTGGTTACTATTAGTCACCCCATGTTAAAACATAATAAAACTATTAACAAAGAACAAAGCAAAGAGATAAGGAAGAAACAAAAATATACATAAACAATTTAATTTGAAATTTGTAGCTTGTTCAGTTTTCAGTTTGTGTAAGATTGGAATGTAACTGAAGAGGATTTTGTTTTGTAAAACTGAAAACGTTTTGTTTTGTTTTGTTTATTTTAATAATTGTATTTTGAACTTATTCCTGCAGTAGTGCCTTTATTTATGTGCATTAGTAATAGTAGCAGAGGATTTAATTCAGACTTATACTAATGCATATACATGTTACCATGCATATAATGGACTGCTGACTGAAGATATCATTTTGATGCTATTAAAGAATAAAGCAACAATATTAAATCATTGTTATTTGTTTTGCTTAATGCTTTCTTTGGATTCTGATTTTGCCAAGCCAGTATCTTATAGACATTGTGTTGTGCATGGTGTGGCTCAATTTGTCATTCATTTTGCAATTTTCATGTAGAAAACAATGCATATTCAAATTTTATAGCTATATTGAAAATATAAATATAATAACAAATTGTGAAATCAGGAGCTATATTGAAAATATAGCTCCTGATTTCACAGTTTGTTTTACAGATAATAATTTTTAATTATTTTTCAAAATCTCATATCAATAAAAATGTTTACTGATCTCTCTCAATAAACATTTTTATTGTTATTGAAGAAAATGATTTTCTCTGAGAAAATGCAAATGGAGCACATAAAATGAGAACTAAGGTATAGTAAAGTAATAAGGTAAAGTTTATTCCAATAATTCTTCTGTCTTGAAATATTATAATAATGTATTTTATTAAATTGCTATATACATATTTGCTTCTAGATCATTTCATATTCATATTTTAAAATTTTTATACAGTTTTTGATTTTTCAAAAAAATTAAAATAAAATGATATGTTTATAACTAATGGAACATTCAGAGCCAGCTTTAAGTAGTTTGGTATTACTAAGTAAATATCCTTTTGTTGCCTCCTTTCTAACATACACAAATTCACAATCCATAAA
The DNA here is from genome assembly GCA_000484575.1 of Olivierus martensii. Lineage (NCBI taxonomy): Eukaryota > Metazoa > Arthropoda > Arachnida > Scorpiones > Buthidae > Olivierus > Olivierus martensii. Next base: position 57,101 of record AYEL01088759.1, on the reverse strand, counting down.
ACAAAAAATATTTCTAAAATATAACAAAAAACTTAATATTTAGCTTATTTTTTATGTTATACCACATATGTGGACAGCCCATGGTGAACAATGGAATGCCCCATCGCTTAGTAATATTCTGGTTGGAAAGCAACATAAAATTATAGTTTAGCTATTTCAACAGTATTTCTGTGACATTGTGAAATTTATATGTAACTATTAACAAATTTCATTTCATGTAATGAATTCACAAATATATAGTTTGCAGAATGAATTGGACAGAATTTATAATTTTTTGAAGAAATCAATGATACTGTCACATATATAGTGAATTGGAAGGATTAGTTCATTTCATGTTCTGATAAAATTAAATCAGTAGTAATATTATTTATATTAATAAAAATGCAAAACTGATTTTTTATATTAATAAAAAAATCAATTTTGCATCCCTGATTTTAAGCATCCTTATGTAATGCTTAGTAGGCTTAGTGCCTTAAGCCAGCCTTGGGAACATTTATATGCCAATATGATTTAAGTAGTTTCAATTTAATGTCTGTTTTACATTTAATATTGAATTATATTATTTTGTTTGAAAATTATTTATAAATAAGTGTTACTTGAAAATTTAATCATGAACTTAGATCAAAAATTTTCAAATGTCATTTGCTGTTCAAGCACAAGAATATCAATTATTTATCTGTGTTATCAGTTACCAATTTAAGACTGTTTATGTAAAATTTAATTATTTTTGACTTATACATAATTTCTGATATGCATCTATATTGTAAATCAAGCAATACTCATATTGTTTTTCCTATCTTATGACTTTTTTTTTTTATTTTTTAATGATAGTAAACATGGTGAAAATTTTATATTTGATTATTTTTCTTTATACAGTAGAGCATTGATTATCTGAACTAATTGGGACCAAGGATAGTTCGGATAAACGATTTTTTCGGATAATCAATCTGATAGAAAAATAAAGAAAGACAATATAAAAAATACAAAACAAATTTCAAATATATGTGTTTTATTGTTTACATAAGTTATTCTTCCTCATTTGTTTTCTAATTATTATTATTATTATTATTATTATTATTATTATTATTATATTAAATATATCACTTATATATATATACAGTAGTTTAATTGTCAATTGTTTCCACATACAGTCAACACACATAACAGAAACTTAGATTCTCCCACTCTACACATTGTAGGATGGGAGTATTGGCTGAGACCTGTTGCATATCATAATTGAAAATTACATTCGGATAAGTGATGTTCTGGTTAATCGACATTCTGATAATCAACACTCTACTGTATATAATATCTTTAATCTTTAGTTATTTTATATTTGTAGATAAAATGTTGTTAACCTGAGCTTTAATGATTTTTTTATAACAATATAAGTGACAAATTTCTATGATAAAATTGAGTTATAACCTTACTTTATAGTTAAGTTTACATAAAAACCTAAGTCTCCAAAAATTCTATATTAATTGCTGAGATTTGTAAATAATCCGTTTTTAGGCATTAAAATGTTAGAAGAAACAATTAAATTTGAAATTGTTATTAATCAACATTGTTATTTGTTTGATTTAAATTAATAGTTACTTTATTTGTACTAAATATACAGATTACAGAGGATTTGCATTCCATAGGGAATGCGACGTGCTTTTACAATGTATCTAATATGATGATATTATGTATTTTGTTGTTTATTTCTTATGATGATAACATGTCTAATAAATTATCTTGCACAACACTCTGAACCTATATGATATTGTGTGAACTATTTTTAATAGAATCTATTTCTATTAAAAATAGTTCTACGGTAAACCCTTGCCAAACATGGGGGGTTATGTCATTAATACATTGCATGCATGGCAAAATCGCATTCTGCAAAGTTAACTTTCTATAGAAAAAATGTGAAAGTATGTATAATTTAAACAAACCTAAATATTGTTGTAATTAAAAGGGAAAAATAAAACAAATGTTAATTGAAAGGAGTTTTATTACTGCTTAATAAGTAGGTACATGATACAATAATTTTTTTAAAAAGCTGATGATTTTTGCTTGAGATAATGACTGATGCAACTCTTTAAATGTTTCATGGTAAGGAGTGCAGAGTTTTTCAATGCCTCTCATAAAGTATCCTCTTCTTTCTTCATTTGGGTAAATCTCCATTTCAAAATCAGACAGTTCCTGTGCCTTTTTTAATAATTTGTTTAACTTCTTGTAAGTTAAAGGCACTTTATCTTCTTCACTATCACTGCTTTCGCTTTTGGCTGGTATTACAAGATCATCCAATTCTTCATTTGTCATTTCTCAATCATCATTCTTGATTAATTCTTTGACTTCTCTTTTGCTTTTGCAATTTGTACAATTTCTTTGGCTTCATTTTCAATGAATGATTGAAAATTGTTGACAACTTCTGGCCAGAGCTGATGCCAGCAAGCATTCAATGTTGATGAATTCACTTGTTCCCATGCAAGTTTAATCATTTCTATGCAGTGGCTTATGTTGAATAACTTCCAAAATGCCATTAGTGTGTCATGCTTTCCTTCATCTGGTGCTTTATTTGAAGAGGTGTAAACATGCCTGACAGAATAGGCTTTGAATGTTTTTATGATCCCTTGATCCATTGGTTGGATTAAGGAAATGGTGTTATGTGGGAGGAATAAAACCTCTACATTTGGATGCAATATTGTGAGGGCTTCACCATCATGTCCTGGAGCATTATTGGGAATTATAACTTTAAAGCTCAGGTTTTGATGTTCTAAGTAATATTTGACTTCTTAAATGAATGAATTTTCAAACCAGTCATTAAAGAGGGCTTCTGCTTCCACACAATGGGCAATTGCTCAAAATTTTTTCCCTGCAATGCACGAGGTATTTTAGATCGATAAATGAGCAGAGGCTTGCACTTGAAGTCACCTGATGATTTCTACAAGAAAGCAAAATGAGTCTATCCTTAAAAGCTTTAAAAACTGGGGCAACTTTTTGTGTCTTTGTGATGTAGGTTCGTTGTCCCATTCGCTTATAAAATAGGCTTGTCTCATCCACATTAAAAACTTGTTGCAGAATGTAACTCCTCTCTTCAATGAATTTCAAAAATTGGGGTTTGAATTTCTCTGCTGTTTCTTTATCTGAAGAGCCAGCTTCTCTCTGAAGCTTTACATTGTGCAAATTAAAACAATGCTTAAAGTTCTCAAGCCAACCTTTGCTTGCTTGAAAGTCAATTTTCTCTGACAATTGGCCATCTTTATTTAAAATGAAAGAAAACAAATCTAAAGCTTTGCTTCAAATAGCAACACCATCTACAACTGAACCTTTTATGTTTATTTGATTGTCAATCCAAGCTATTAATATTTTTCTATCTTTTCCATTTACGGAATTCTTCTTGAAACTTGAGCAACATTTGTTGAAGTATCGCCTGAAGCTTTGACACTAGACTGAATCTTTTCTTCATTCTTCTATATTGTTCTTATGTTTGGTTCATTTATAGCTAGTTGTCTTGCAAGTGATGAAACACATGTACCATTTTTCAACTTAACTAAAATTTCAGTTTTTTGAGATAATGTCAAAACTTTGCATCTTTTTGCTGCTTTATCATTTTCATTCTTCCTCTTAGATGTCATATTGAATTTTTGAAATTAAAAGAAATACAAGTGCAAAAGGAGAAGAGGATAAACACTGATAAATACATGATTACAGCTCTGCTAACGTGAGTGAAATGATCACAACTTGGCCTGGGTCACTCAGCTAGTGGGCACCACCAAGCAGGATTGCCAGATACCCATGCATTATACTGCGTACGATGAAATTCTAGCATTGGACAAATTAAATGGAAACAATTAACATAATGCATCTGTGCAAAATCACGTTCTGCAAATCCGTGCTTGGCAAGGGTTTACTGTATTTACTTAAGTGCATTGTCATTATTATAAGAGACATATTAGAGTTGTTGCAATCCTTAGCAGCACAATTTTTTAATTTTTTTAAATAGTGAAATGAAATTTTATTGAATATTCTTATATAAAATTCTAAAACAGAATAATTATTATAATTTCATTTTAAGTATAGACTGACTTATAAAACATATATGAATTCTACTTTGAAACTTATACAAATAAGTTTTTTTTAATATTAATTAAATCTTGATCTGTTGTATTATATTGTAGTCAAGTATTCTTATTAATAATTAGAATCACTAGTTATGTTAGACTTTATTAATTAAATAGAAAGTTTAAAAATTTATGAAAAAAATTATCCAATATTTAATAAGATTATACAATATTTGAAGAACAGATCACGAATATTTTCATATGTCTTTTAATATTTTAAGATTCTTCTTGCTTTATTCATAAAACAAGCATTTTAAAATATTAAAAATAACAATTTATTAATAAATTTTTAATATAACAATTTAAATAATAATTTTAATAACAATAAAAATAACAATTTATAATAATTTTTAAGGAGGTCGACTTATACACGAGACAATTAAAAATTGAAAAATTTTTCGCAAGATCGTAAGATTGGCTGGCTCAGTCGCGTCGCGTTCCAGTCGCTCCAGCCGCGCGATCCTCCATATTTATTCTTAACAAAGATCATCTTATCAATTCGATTTTTTGTTAGAAATATGTGGATGTATATAACGGTGCATAAATTAATATTTTAGTAGGTATTTAAATATTAGATACTACACAAATACAATAGGAAATATATAAAGCGATCGCTTGCTTCCTTTTTGCGTTAATAGCGCGTTCTATGATGGCGGCTGGATGAGATATATTTATTTCCAAAAATGCCAATTTTTTGACTATCATATTATTAAAAATATGCAGATGTATATGAATATTCATATTTGAATAAATTCAAAAATAGTAATTTACTGGGCACTTTACAAATAAGATCAGGAAGGTGCAAATCGATCGTTTTTAACGAAGTTGTCGCTAATGCACGTATCATCAGTTAACTCACTGGCTAGAACAAGAGGGTATTCTTCTTTTAACCAGTGAGAATTAAGCGACAGGATATTCCAGTGTCCATCACGGACCGCTCACACCTTTGGTAGAATCACTCATCAGGTAGAGGATGGGATTCAAAAAGACTGGCCAAAACTCCTCATGAAAAACTTTTGGAGGTGAGGGATTCCGTAATTGAACTTGGATCTGCATGGATCTGGATCATGCAGAAGCGTGCTGTACTTCCACCTTGAAAGATCGTCCAGGGTGAAAGCATAGCACGTTACTACAGCAGCCATCTGGCCAAATTCCATATTTATTAGATACTAAATAGTGGAATCATTTCAGAGACCAGCAGGAGTGTCAAAATCAGTGATTGTGATTTCTGCCATTAGGTAGAAGATGATGATCTCGTCTTAAAAATTATTAAATTTAATCCCGGATCTTCTCGAAGAAAATCTAATATTTTTTTAGGGTGTCATTATCCGACAAATATAGAATGTGGCATGAAAAATTAATAGTAGAAGATAATATATAATTCATAAAATAAAGTGGGAATTTATCAATTATTATTCGAATTCAAATAAAAACTTTTATAAAAAAAAATATGAAATAAAATATTACATTACTTAATAATTAAAAAAATTTTTTGATGATATAATTGTTGATTGATCAATCAAACAAAAGATATATCAGTTAATAGACACTATGTATCGAATAACGACACTCATTAGGTTATTAGGTCAATCATTAAGTTACTCTAAAACTATTTTCTCTTTTACAATATTACATTTGCAATGAGAAAAATAAAATAAAAACAGTTTCTGAAATCTATAAAATAATTTATTATAATTAATGGATAACTATTAGTAAAGGTAATAAGCTTTCGATAATTTAAAATAAGTTTTATTAATCTGAATTTTCAATCAATTAAATCGATCAAGCGATTGAGAGCATTCGTTGAGTTGTAAAACATGAATAAATGTGAACAAAAATTTAAAATCTTCACTTGATCTTCAGTTTTCCAAAACAATAGAATCCTGAAGATCAAGTGATAAAATTTGTTAAAAATTTCATAATTATAACTTCGCGAGTTTTGGTGCCAAAGTACGTGAAAAAATCACCTTTTAGATATATTTTAATATAACTTTTAAAATATGATACTGTGCTTGTTTTAAATTTATTTGTTTTACAGATATCAAATGAGGGTTTTGATATGTTACATAACAAAAATGTTTAAATATTTACTAAATACAGTATCAATATTGCAGATAAAGTCGTCGGGATAGCCGCAAAGAAGCATATTGTGCTTCCATCCTACAGAAACTGGATTCAATTCCCGAGTGCCACACTTCCAGGTTAGGTTAATTTTGAATTATGCTGCCGAAACACATAAGAGATATATTGGTGGCGTCCACTTTTAGAGATTCCCGAGTGCCACACTTCCAGGTTAGGTTAATTTTGAATTATGCTGCCGAAACACATGAGATATATTGGTGGCGTCCACTTTTTTGGCACCCGACCTCAAGTTGGTTAACCAGAAAGCTGAAGAATGGGGCTCAATAGGCTAGGCCAGGATCCCTCCTGAAATACTACAGGTATACGAAATTGAACCCAGTCTAAGGTGGTTAAGTTACTGATTTATTATGAGAGCGTCTGGTCACACCTCCAGAGTTCTCAATAAAGGACCGGGCTCAGCTGGTTGCATCCCCATCCTCCACCTGACAGTCGACCTCACCAGTGATGTGAGTGCCCCTGGTGAATACAGAATGCCCCGCAACTTATTAATCGCTGGTTTAAAAGTGAATTAGCCACACAAAAAAAAATAACAAAACATTGCAGATAATCTGCAAATTAATTGCCCGTATTCCATCATTTAAATTTCATTCAAGCCAATAATCCTTTATTTTCAAGAATAATATGAGGATGTACGATTGCAAACGTATGCAATCGTGGTTACAAAAACACATAAATTTACTTATAGATTTTTATTTTGTCTACAGAGCGATTCTTTTACTGAACGATGCTAACAATACTTGTATTATTTTGCTTCGTCCATCATGCATGGAGCCATGGACGTCTGCTAGAACCTCCAGGAAGATCTACAATGTGGAGATTTGGTTTCGGAACTCTCCCAAATTATAACGACAATGAACTTTTCTGTGGTGGATTTACCGTAAGTATTAATTCTGTAATTTTATTAATGAAATAACGAATATAACTTCTACGAATTATTCGTATTTTAGAGGCAATGGATCAATAATGGAGGAAAATGCGGAATCTGTGGTGATCCATGGGATCAACCGGAACCCAGAGATAACGAAGATGGTGGAACCTATGGTAACAAGATCATAGTTAGGACTTACAAATCTGGACAGGATGTAGATACCAATGTCTACTTAACTGCTACCCATCAGGGATACTTCGAGTTTCGAATCTGTCCTCTTAAGACACCAGATCAGAAGGCGGATCAGCAGTGTTTGGATCAATATCTTCTAGAAAGGTCTGACAGAAAAGGCACGAAATTGCATATTCCTCCGGGTGCCAAACCGGATAACTATCCTGTTAAACTAAAACTACCAGAAGGTCTCACCTGCGAAAGATGTGTCTTTCAGTGGCATTATCGAACAGGTAAAATAGCGTTTCGACCAAATGCATTATAGTTTGGCTATATTACTTTATTTTAATGTTCTAAACAGGTAATAATTGGGCAATCTGTGAAAATGGTCTAGGAGCACTGGGATGTGGTCCACAGGAAACGTTTCGTGGATGTGCCGATATCGCCATTCAATAAAGCATATCCGGTGAATAATATCTAATATATAATTTAAGGAGTCTTAATTAATAGTACGAAAATGTAAATAAATGTATAATATTATAAGATCAAATGTTCCTTTTTCCATTTATATCCATATTGCAAGGCTTATTTTAGGTCAATCCGAAATTTTACACTGAATTTTTAAATAATTTAAGAGTTTAAGATAATTAACGTGATGCTATAGTATTTCGAAACTTTTCAAACTGTAGCTCAATATAACAAAAAATATTTAAATTTCCTTACAAATATTTGTAATCAAGAGATTATTTGGTTTCCTAAATATTTTAGTTCTATTAATCTATTATGTTATTTAATCTAAAAATACTATGATGTGCTGTACAGAAATAGAATGTTTTATATACATTAGTCATTTTTATCTATATAAATTTGGGTCATTCTATATCAAGTGACCTAAAGGTCCTTGCTTGTTAGTCTTCAATTTTGCTGAAACTTGGCTTGAATATGCATATAGGTTTCAGAGGAAGATGTGCAAAATTTCAGTTCAAGAAATAAAGTGCTTGAGGCAGTAGGGCCTTTCTTTTGGCAGTCATCTGTGTAACGCGAATTCAATTACAAATAATTTTCAAAGTTACAAATATGTCTGTTGCACAGCCGTAACACCTAGCACTTTTATCTTTGTAAGCTTGTTCGGTTTTTTATACTAACTACAAAAATTTTATCATCAAAGGTCATAAGATCATTGGTCAAATTTGACCAATGTTTGAGAGCAAATATCTCGGTTTTTAACACTTTGAATTTAATTTTTTTGCTACCATTGGCAAGAACATATTTTGAACTACAAGAATAATGGTTTTCCAGTTTCGATTCTTGAAGTTATTCAAAATTAAGCTATTTGGCATGGAATGGCACATTTGGAAAGGACGAATCGCCTACTTTCTATACTACCTGTTCGTTATTTTTTTTTTTAATAGTTAAAGATGGGATATTAAAGTACTGTATGTTGTCAAAGTCATCATCAATAACATAACTTCTTTACTAAATTTTATGAAAATCTATTAAATAGTTCTATAGTTATTAAGGAAAAACATCAGAATTTGAACATACATTTTAAACAGTTGATGCTATATTGTTAATGATATATTATCATATTCAATAGTCAACACATCATTTTTTACTAAATTACATAAATTCCATAAATTTTTTAAAAAATTATTAAGAAAACAACTCCGAAATTTGTATACATTTTATATGATTAAACTCATCAGTGATCGAACGGTATATATATATATAAATCATTCGCTATAATTAATGGATAAGGACTTTTGGAGGTAAGTGACTTTCAACAGATTAAAAATATTTTATTGATCACAATTTCAATGAATTAGATCGAGTAAGATCGCTCATTGAGGTGAAAAACACGATTAAATGTGAATAAACTTTGATTTCGAAATCGATTCTCATAACCAAATAATAAAATTCAATAAAAAATTTATGACACAACTTAAGAAAATTTTAATGACAAGACTACGTGGTAAATACATCGTTTTAGTTATATAATTTAATAAATTTTTCAAAATACGATATTATGCTTGTTTAAATTTAGTTGTTTTTAGATATCAAATGAGGATTTTGAAACGTGACATTCCAAAAATGTTTAAATATCTACTGAATATCAATATTTTTAGATAACTTGAAATTTAAATGTCCTGATTCCATCAATTAAATATCATCCAAACCAACAATCCTTTTGCAATATTTACTAGCAACGGTAATCTTATCTAAACTTTCAAGAACAATATAAGGATGCGTATTGGTTATCTTAGGCAATAGCGGTGACAAAAACATATAAATTTGCTTACATATTTTTATGTAATCTGTGAACGTCTGCTTTACTGAATGATGTTAACGTTTCTTGTATTATTTTGCCTCCTTCATTATGCATGGAGCCATGGTCGTCTGATAGAGCCGCCTGGAAGATCGACTATGTGGCGATTCGGTTTCGGAACCCCCGAAAATTACAACGACAACGAACTTTTCTGCGGTGGATTTAGCGTAAGTATTAAATTTGTAACTCTATTAAGCGAATTAACGTATGAAATTTCAAAAAACTATTCGCATTTTAGAGGCAGTGGGAAAATAATGGAGGAAAATGCGGAATCTGTGGTGATCCATGGGATGAAATACCTCCTCGAGCAAACGAAGATGGAGGAAAGTATGGGCGAGGTATCATTGTCAGGAAGTACAAAATGGGCCAAGTTATCACCGCAATCATTGAAGTGACGGCTAATCATAACGGTTATTTCCAATTTCGTGTATGTCCGGTAATTTTTCCCAGTCAGGTGGTCGATCAGTCATGTCTGGATCGACATATACTCACGCTAGCCAACGGAGAAGGCACCGAATATTACGTTAAACCAGGGACAGGATTTTTTCACATGAATTTGACATTACCTGCAGGATTGCATTGTCAGAGATGCGTTTTTCAATGGCATTACCGAACAGGTGAGAAAAAATATTTATTATTGTAAAATATAAAATTAAATGAAATTTTTACGTTCCGATTATTAAAAAAATTGCTAAATGTTTTATTAATGCCGTAATTTGTTTATTTATTACTGCAAATACTGATAAGAGTTGATTAAAAAATATTTTAAAAATGTCCGCGAGATGGAGCCACATTCATTTATCTTCTTATTTTTCAGGTAACAATTGGGGAAAATGCAGCGATTCTGTTCAAAGGGTAGGATGCGGACCTCAAGAAATTTTTCGAGGATGTGCAGACATACAGATTAATCCTTAAATCGTGTATAAATATTATTTATTTCGAATAAAGTATTTTTATATCAATTTACTAATTTCAATAAAAAATATTGCTACATTAAAAAATTATTATTATTATTATCTCGTTTATTTAATTGTAAAATTTTTCCGATAGATGGCAATCTAGGCATCTTCCCGTCGCGGCTCTCAAGCGGCAATTTTAAATTAAAACGGAAGTAATATTTTACTTATCAAGGTCTAAACCTAATTTTAAAAATACATATTTAAAAATGTATCTAAAATATAAAAAAGAAATTATATTATATAAGCAGAATTAATAAGAATATTAATCTTAGTCACTTATTTTAATAGTCATATAATAGATTACTAGATAATTATCAGTAACCATAAAAAAACGTTTTAAAAACTGATAAAGAGTTTGGCATTTGCTTAAAAAAAAGAACTGGTGCTACGTTAGAAGCATGCAAAATTAAAAAAAAAGAAGTAAAAACGAATTATATTTTCAATTAAAGTAACATCATATCCTATTAAGTTATAAATTTTTAAACACAGTTTTAATAAAATTACACACAACTTCATTAATTAATGACACAAATCTTGCTTCTTTTGAAAATTAAAAACCATAAAATCTGTTCTTTTAAATAATAAATTAGCTATTATTACGGTCTGACGTTTCTTAAATGGCCTCCTTACTATAATTTATTAATTTTTCGAAAGTATTCAGAAGGAAATTCTATGTTCTAGATGGAGGAAAAGTCTTTAATGATACTCTTATCATTTTATTAAAATTTTACTTCCTTTATGGTAATTTCTCGTTGAACGAATATCGATTGCTTACCTAAACGTGAAACGAAAGTGTATACGGGCTTATAATCTCAGTTTTCTCTATACAAAATTGATTTTCGGTGCTACTGCGTACGTGATCGCTAAGGTTTATATCGTTCTCTATTTTCTAATGTATCAAGAAAAACTTCTGCAGTAAAAGGAAAAAAAAAGAAAAAATAAAATAATTCGGAAATCTGTAACTGAACAGATTTTTTAAATGTTTTATTATAAAAATAAGATTACTTTGTTTCTTTAGCTAGTTCGTTCTCCTTAAAGAGGTTTCTAAATTTTACTTTCGGTTTGTCGTACATTAAAAATATCTAGGTCATCGGTTATAAATTGAATGTGCTATAAATAAACACAGATAAATTTACATATTTAATAATTACACATAAGTATAAGTTGGAATTAAGATATCTGCATAGAATTTTTACAGTTTTTCTTGGTTTACACTATGGATAAAGAAAAAAAAAATGTTTTTTGGGACTATTCTTAGGGAAGAGGAAGAGGAGCTTTTTTTAAATTTTAGAGGAAGAGTTTTGGAAGATTTTTAAACTCTTCCTTTTCCCTAAAATACGTCACAAAATTTATAATAATTTTTCTCATCCGAACGATTGCTTTCATTTGGATCTATGAAACTGTCATCATATCCGATCAGAATCGCTCTTTTTTTAGTTTTTTTTTTAATGCGAGATATCATTAACATTTTGTAAAAAACTGCAGTTATAGTTATCCTAACAGTACATCTACATAAGCTATATCAACACGCATTAAACGAAAATCGATAACACGAAGCGAAATCGTGGCCGATTCCATCGATGATTTCAACTTTTGAGTGGACCGTAAACAAATAAATTCGGACTTTATTTACGAATTTGGAGAAATTATTTTAATATTCTGTGGCGCACTGGTTTACACTTTATAAAAAAAAATTTACTGTCGTATCCGTTTACGCGAACTTCTTACGGGTTTGACAGCAGAAAAATCGATTTATTCGAAAGGACCGCTACGTCATTTACCTGTTTGAGCATCAGGGTACGACAAAAGCAATAATGCAATTTCGGATTGTGGCATGCGGAAAAGCGTGACCATATCCACCGTGTGATCTGGGACTCTTCGCGATATATATAGATTGCTGCACCATCTGATAATCGTGTGTCGAAGAACAATCGGCTACCGAAAGCCAAGTAAAGGGGGAAGTTAAATCATGATTTAACCCGTCCGGGTCAAGGAGCAACTCGTGTTGTTAGATTTTTCAAAGTAATACAAATTGACACGAAACTCTTTGTATAAATTCTTATATATATTTATATAAACTATGAGCAAGATTCGAATCAAAAGTTAGAGAGGTTCGAACGACTAATTAATTTCGAGTTTTCTTTTTTTTTTATGCAAAATTCCGGTCGGATGAGTGGATCCAATGGACACGTGACGTCGACATGACTATATTAAGATGGGTTGAACATGTTCAGTTGGACGATGAAAGCTGATGATCGCTTGATTAACCGATTGACCGAACCCGCGGCGAGTTCCCAGACTATAATAATGTAGCGCGTTTTCCACTTGATTCGTCTCCGATGGGAGACATCGCCTAAGCAAAAAATAAAGTCGACTCTACGTGAAAAGTCAGGGGGTTAACAGGATATCCGTTTAATTTCTATGAGATTTAAATATACTTTAAACATCCGTTCGTAATCATACAACCGAATTTTAAAAATATACGTTTATAGATTTAATTAATTAAAATCGGCCATAAATTACATACCGATCCCGTTTCTTAAAACTCTTAACCTGCTTTAATGTGTATATTTAAAATATTCGAGGAAAGTTATCCGCGTTCATAGGCATAAGTTGTATAATTACATCGGTCCCTCTACTGGCTAATTCTTGCCTGTAATAGATATCAAGTAAAAAAAATTATTTTGCACATATATATGTGGTGACGTCGATGTTTTCCCACATCTACAGAACGTTAATTATACTAATAACACATCAGAGAGAAAAAAAAAACAATTTATTACAAATCAAAACCAAAAAACATGGTGATCAACAACTCGTGTTGCCAACTGAACAAAAAATAAAAAAATAAAATATAAATAATTAATAATTAAAATAACTATATTTTATTTTACCATATATATATATAAAAGCGACAATCTCAGGTTGAGTTCTAGACTACAATACTTCAGATATAGATTCTAGATTTAGATTATCTCAACATATCTCACATTATAGACCATATCAATATTCTGGATTATCTTAGGTACATTAAAAATTTGAGGTTATCTTTAAGACTCTAAGATAGCAAGGTATAAATTACGGATTTATCAGATTTAGAAATGTTCTTAAAATTTGATACTCTTACAGTTTTTAGTGAATAAATAACAATTATTTTAGAGCAAATAATTGCATTTATTCAATGAAAGAAAGTGTAAGGGTCGCAAATTTAAAGAACATTTTTAATTTTTCGAGGTTGGGGTGGATGCTGTTGTTCGTTCCCAGTTCAACGTTCAAATAAGCGATTGTTTAATGTACAGTACATAATATTAAAACTGATCCAAAAATAAAGTTTGCTATAACTTTTTTGTTTTTTATCTAAAGCTCTTAGTTAACTCAAGTGGCATACAGGTCTCATAGTGAGTACTACACTATACAGTAGCTTAGGTATATCATCCGAAGCTCTAGATGAGTCTATAATAGCAGTTCCCAAAGGGAAATTTTTATGTGGCCGCACTGATCTGAAACTTTGTGATAAAAGTCGTAGAATGGCAGCGTGTTAAAATGTTTGCTGGTCATCTGAAAGACTGGGTTCAATTGCTGGTTCCACATCTCTAAATTTTTGATGAAAGGTTCAAGCTCATTCCATTGTAGTCTTTTTTCCACGGTTGAAGTTTCTGAAATGACAACCATCACATATAACTTATAATGTGATAAAAATTTGATTATTTTTATAAAAATATAAAATTTTTTATTCAATCATTCAATTTTTATTTGGAAAAAAGAGATCATTTTTAAAGTTAACTAAATAAGATAGACTGGCCTAGAATATTTAAGTATCAGATTGAAAACTATATTATAGGTAGATTTTAGATCAGTTTATTTAGATCAAAGCTACTTTTACATGAAACTACTTTCAAAAATATGTGGCCACAGTCCTATAGGCCCAGATATATAAAAATTGTTTAGGCCTGCTGTAACATGGAGTCGTTAGCTCTATGTCTTCGTTAACAACCAATAGCAGATTTTGTTGAGTTCGTAATTATCCAATATTAAAAGTAGATAATTAATTTTTATTTCTATCATTTTAATATTTATTTAACGATAGGTGAGAATAAGAAAAAGTTTGGGGAATCTGCTTTAAACTATCATGTCTCTGATAACAGATGTCAAGTAGATGCTTACTAGAAAAGTTTTACTTTTTACTAATATAACGAGGAATCAGACAAAATTATACCTTCCCTACTTAGATGTGATTTTTTTACGTGTAAATATCGAAAAAATTTAATATAATTATTGTATTTTACCTGAAACACGGCTATAATCTGCTAGAGACTAATTTCTCGAATTATATTAAAGACCATTCAAAGTAAAAATTACTTAATTTTTAATTATTTTCAATGTCTTGGTTAGATAACAGCTTCCCAAAATCCGTTCGCTTTATTAATTTTTAAAGATAACAAAGATTAAAAACGGTATTTTTAATCTTTAAACTATTTCTTTGGTAAAATATAATTTAAAAAAAGAAAATCTATCATTTTTGCCATCCACTGACATCGGATCAAAGACTTAACAATTCTGACAGTAAAGATAAAAATCATCTTTGAAAGAAGGCACATGCCTGTAACCAGTTTTTATAGGAGCCATCTTTAAAAGAAGCAATTCATATAGGTCTGTCGAATTAACTCTTTAAAACAAATAAAAAATAATGGCTTCCTTACAGGAAGAAACAATGGTCATTAATTACGCTTCATCGTTTTTCTGTAACAACAAGTGGGTATTCGAATAAACAGCATTAACTATATAACTTTATAACTGTTTCATTTTTTTAACTATTCTTCCGTTGAATTCGGCAAATTTTGAGTACGTCGAAAGCACTGATTCGAAACGATTCCACTTTTAAGTGCATCCACTCGTTTTCATACGGTAAAAGTATAAGAAGAAGGGAAAAAAACCATTTTGATATCTTAAAAAAAGGGTAGATAGAAGAATTTCCACGATTTTGGGCACTAAACCTTTAAGCGGGTTAAATTTCCATGGCAGAGGTATACATAGAATATAAAAGTACAAATTTCTAAACCAAACAAACTGCATTTTAGTAGTTTATTGTACGATCTTCGAACCGCACACAGATTATCATTGTATGAGGAACAAGGCACCTCTGAGAGTTTTAACCCTGTCAACCAGTACAATCTGCATCTTCCGAATTTTTGACACCTCAATACAGATACAACAATACCATTACCCGCACGTGCTTTAAGGATCAAGCACACGTGTGGGTTGAAATTGTGCAGAAACTCTACAAAAGGACCCACTCTATGGATACCCTAACGAATTAATTCCTTGGCTAATTAAAACCGTGTATAGTTTTTTATATCGTTATTATTATAATTATTATTTTTAAACGAGTAATACGAACTTTAAAAAGTAACTTTTATGGCGATCAGGTGACTATGTCAAACGTATCTGAACGGGTCTTCATCGTGACACAAGACAGTCCTTCCAATCACAATAATAAGGACATTATCCTTCATTAGTACCAAGAATATCTTTACTTCCTGCCGTTCCATATTCCTCACTTCCTAGCTTAACCAGTAGGGAAGAACAAGGATCCGTTAGAGGTAGAACAATTAAAAAAATCTTATTCCCAAACTCTACTGCGCAAGCTCAGTTGATTGGCACCTCTTAACGGTATGTGTCCGCCAGTGTGTATGTTGGGGCCAGGCTCCTCAATGGGACACAGTCGTCCCTCATAGCAAAACATGGCTTATGCCAGTAAACATTGTAGTTCATTCTCCGTTACTAGCATCCTAAGTCCACTGGACTCTACGGGACAGTCTAGTATGGCTCATCCCTACGGTCACGTACAATATAACAGTGGTTACTATTACAACGGCGGAGATTTCGTGGGGAATTATACTGATAATATTCGTCCTAGTGTTTCTACTGCTTGGTATGCTAATCAACCTTCCGATCCTCGCCTTCCAGGTAAGTTTATTTTTCGTATGGTTCTACGTAAAAATCGAATAAATTGTCAATTAAAATCGAGTTAATGTCCATTCTCGGTATTGCAATTTTATTCCGCCTTTCTTTCACTTTCCTTTATCTACATTTAGACCTATTGTTGCTATTGTATCATTGTTCTGACTTTAGGTTCGTTTCTGTAGGTACATTAATTGTTTACTTCGTGCTAATGGATATATCATATATCCTACTATTATTCAATAGATCTGCGAAACGAAAACGAATCTAGTTCGTGTCATGTACCTTTTTTTAAGACATGAGAAACGTTCGATTCTATACTTGGAAAGGTTCGAACCCGATAAAGTTTCGAGTTAAGGAAGAAAACCGTTTTAATTCGTTTAGATGACATTTCAAACGTAAAATTCTTGCTAATTTTAGAGCAATATAAGTATAAGAACTACACATTTTGCTAGAACTTTAGTTACTTTTATAAAGATTGATCCACATCCGAAAAATCCTACGTAAACCTTACATAAAGGTTTTACGCTTTCTATAAGAGTTAAAACCCTTAAACTGCATAATTAACGAATTATGTTTTCTGTTTTATCTAGATTTACTTTATATCTTTCTGATTTTTATCGAATAATGTAAAAGAAAACAGTTTTAAATCAGAAAAATTTCATTTTATAATCATCGTTTTCATCTATTTTGATTAAAAAATATGTAAGACGATCATTTGCAACCCTGCGATCAATTCATTTGATCCACGATCGAAACAATTTAAATTTAAACACGATTTGGTTTAATTTTCCAAGCAGGCAAACATAATTTTGTAAAATCTGTGAATTTTTTTTCTATAATTTTGATATTTTTTCCCATTAAAACTCTCGTACGTGTAATTTTGCGCTAGCATCTCCATTAAGCAATTTACTCCATCATAATCAAAGTAAATTGAGGTCTATCATCATATAATTTATAATTTAACTAAATTATAGCTAAATATTTATATATTTTACGTGATAAACACCATCGGCGATCATAAATTTGGCATTCAAACCCGATTTTTTCACTGGTCACTGATAAAATCGGATTTGAATGCCGAAATCGTATAATTTTTGTCTGTTTTGGGGACAAATATGCAAAGTGAGAGTGTTATAAAAATCGACTAGATCTTAAAAAAAAGAATAAATAAATATATCTCGAGTTATCTAAAGATCGGAAAGATGGAAGGCATGAATAGAGAGAAATGCATCCTAGATTTGACCCTCGAATTTACACGTCACATTTCGTGACAAATTGGATGACATTTGTTGCATCTTTTGCCGATAGTTTCCTGGAGGATTATGTATAAGGTCATTCGTACATATACGTTTAGATGTGGAGCGGTAAAGAAAATTGTCGTGACTTCAATTGTAACCACCGTTGTCTTTTTTCTGCATCAAACAAATGTTGCATTTCATGGTCTCTTGCATTTCGATGAAAACTACTAAGATTAAAATTGTATAATCAATTTTGATTAGATTTCAATCTTCATAATCGATTTTTTTTCTTTTATTATTTATTACTCCATAATATACATTCTTTACAAAGAGGAAACTCCATGCTTAGTTATATAGGAGTTTTTTTCGATCTTTTCCTTTAGTAACAACAATTTGGTATTATTATTTCGCTTTGTATCTAAAAATAAATGCTCCAGGAACAGATTGGAAGACCTATAAGAGTTTTGTATCTTCGAAATTAATTTTTTTTATTTTAATACACGATGAAAGTATGGCCTAGTAGCTTTTACAATGTAAACATGAGAAATGTTGCTAAAAATATGTGTTTTTTTAATAGTATTAGCTAGAACTAGGAGACTAAAACATAATTTTAAGTCTAGCTTATTTGAATTTGCATTCCGCAGTTCCCAATTTGATGTCACAGCCTGCACTACCAACAGTAAGTGACAAACCACCCGCTGTTCAATGTCCAGGACGTCGAAAGAGAAGAGTACTCTTCAGCCAAGTCCAAGTACACGAACTGGATAAAGTGTTCCGCAGGCAGAAGTATCTGTCTGCCACAGAACGCGAAAGTTTAGCCCGCCGTCTCAATCTGTCTCCAAACCAAGTGAAAATATGGTTTCAGAATCATCGCTACAAACTTAAACGTTTATCTAAGTTAATGAACGACCAGAACAATAAAGAAGAAGAAACAGCATCGGGACATAGGAACAGTGATAATAACGAAGATCTATCATCTCATTATACTATTCCCGAATTGGGAGAAAGACATTTGACACCGACAAACAGAGAAACGTTGTCTTGTTCCTCATATCCATCTAATCAATATGGATTAACTATAAGCGACAATGCTTCACCGTCCTTCTCCTCCTCGCCATTTGCTATCCTGAACAGTTATGAACAACCCCCAAATATTAATGGAAATTCCTCTTTCCAATATCAGACACGAACTTGGTGATGTCATACTACTTATAACATGTACATTTATCCATCCTTCGGCCGCCATTAACAAAGATTACAGACAAACTATTAACTAAAAAAAAACAGTAAATCAATGCGGCTTAATAATAATGATGATGATGATAATATTTTGATAAATTATATACCTTTTTTTTGAAAGTAGACACCAACGTGTCTACATAGACATCTTTATAACGATTGCACTACTCTACATTCGCGATTGTATAAAAATTAATACGAAAAATAAAATATATTTTCTATGTTTTAAGAGTTTTTTTTTATTATCGTTTTGTTTGCATCTATGCCCACGAATTTATCGTTATTTTCATCTGGCATGCGTTTTGTCAAGTTTGCACAGTTTAGGTACAATTAGGGTCAACCGGTTGCAGATTATTTACTGTTTGTCATGGCTGAGTTACTCATAAAAATTTTCGGATTTGGCTTTTAAGCATGACTTTCTTGCCCTTTTGGCATGTATCTTGCGAACGTAACTTGGGATACGTTTTCGGGTATCGACTGTATAAAAGGGGGAAGAAAAGTGATTGGTACATTGGTTCCTGCAAAAGGGAGGGATCATTGCACGCGTCCTTTTCGGTTGCACGATTAACAAATGTTTGATCCCAACACGTATTTACCTCGCTCGACACTTGACACCAATTTGAATCGTGACATTCCAAAGGTTTTTCCTTTTGTATCACAATCATTTCCATTGTTAAGGAATGTATCTCTTTGCCACTGCAAACCATTCTTGATCATGCAATAAATTGACCCTCTCCACGAACAATTGGATCTCAAAAGAAATTAACAGATTTAAAAATGGAAATAATTAGAGAAAGTCCTCGTTCACGATGCAACAAGAAAAAAAAAAGAAACGAGAAGTGTGTGTGTGTGTGTACTGATATTTATAAATTTTCTAAAAACAGTAGAGAGTTAAAGAAGAAGAAGAAAAAAAGTAAAAATTCAAAAAGTGTATAAACCAGGAAGACCACCAACACAGAGACATTAAGTAGTGTTGGTGTTGAAGTGCTGTGTCAATACTTACACAAATAACAATGCCTGTCAATGTCTGGATTCGCAGTGTGGGGTTTTACTGCAACGAGGTCGAAGTGGAGCATCCCAAACTAAATGTAGGTGGAAAAACTTAATTTGATTGAACAAAAATAAAACTCACAACCAATTTCTGAAGAATCTCTCTACAGAAGCCAGAAAAACAATAAAAATCAAATCAGTTTTGCAGATCATATATTTCATCATCACTCCAAAAAATCAGAACTTGTAATGTGATTGCTAACAGAATGTGCCGATTTATAGCTAAGGATCCTTCAGTAATTATGCTTATTTATGTATTGCAATTGTGGATTTTACATCCATTTAAAGGTGCAACCATCTGAAAGTACTTATCTTGCATGAATAAATCTGGTTGCTGATAAAGAAGCAATTTCTTTCGCGCGTTTTGGAGTGAAACAGCAATATTGACTATCAAGGAAAAACCTCATATAAGACAAGGACAAGCGCTATCAAACTTTAATTTTTAAATATTTAAATATTTTATTTTTTTCCTGAAAAATCGGACTCGATATCGTATTAATATTAAAATATATGCGAAGAACAGCCCTATAAAACATACAAACGATTATAGATAACTGAAAAAAACGCGATATGGTAACTACATTAAACTCATAAATATTTATTAACACGGAAAACTAAATTAAATATTTAAAAATAATAATTTGCAAAATATGCGAAAACTGGGAATTCTCATTGAAAAATAAAATTTAAAAATAAAAAAGTTCAAAAATATTAATTATTTATCGAATTTCTATTTATATACCGGCCTGTATAATTCATGGATTAAGTGGATTTATGGGCGTTTACAGATATATATTACTAAAAAAGTGCAAATATCTGGAGCAATGGCTCCCTAAAGGTGTATCTGCAGAGAAAATTTATGTCTTGAATAAGCTGTAAGAAAAATATTTTACCTCAAAAATTATCTTTATATTTTTTCTTTCCTTTCATGTTTAAATATTAGAGTAGTAGAGAAGAAAAAAGAATTGGGAACTGGTTCGATTCCAGGATAAAAATAGGCAGCGAATGTACTTTATAATGTCAATTTGACTTTAAAAAAAATTAGTTTAAATCGATTTACTTTAAGAAATAATTTTACTTTAATTGGACATAAAAGCAAAATGAAGAAAATTTTATTTTGCTGGCTGCTATAAACATAAATTTTCATGAATTTTTTATCTATTTTTTACTATTTAAATCATTTCCCGAGCAAATTAAGTTTGAATCTTTTTAAGTTGCCAAGCTAATCTATTGATTTTCTTTATTTAAATTATCTCCTAAATGGTCTAGAATCTGTGATAAAATTTATTTTTATGACTATCAAGAGTGACATCCGAAAACGACGTAGTTTATAAAGTAATTTCCATTCTGTAGAAGTTTCGCAGTTAGTTTTAATAAAATTTAAGATAGGAAAAACTTAAAAATAATCTCTTATTTGGAAAATTTTTTATTATTATTTTAAACGGAAGAGATAATACGAAAACATAAAGAACAAACGTCAACTGAAATCGTCTTAGGAAACGGAAAAATCAGTTTACATTTTCTGCTTTAATTCAGTTCGGAAGCGTAAATAATGTCAATTTCTTCAGGAGATTTTAGTTTCTAGTTCAGTAACGTAAAAATAAACAGAAACGGAAAAAAATATTTCATCAGTTTCGGGTTTAGGTTCGAAAATGACTCGTAACTGCGATACCGATCGTATCATTATCTCGCAATTCACAATTATCTACGTATCACATCGAATGCATTATCATTAATAAAGCGATCAGCCATACAAAGCGATCAATCAGGAGAAAACCTTGACAAACGTTCATTCTGGATGTCAACGGGGGATGGCAAATTGGATTGTCAAATCGTGGTAGACTAGCCACCGTTTTGGCGGAAAGGTTAATCTGCTTTCAATGGTCCTTTTCAGATGTACTCGGACCTCCCGCTACCGTAAATTGTGGTATTGTCAACCTTCCTCCGGACTACTTAGCATTGTTCGTCGACAATGTCACCGTCATAGTTCCCGCCTTCTATTCATCCCTCGGCCTATTTAATAGCACGCCCACAACATGCAAAACACTAACATCTGTGACACTTCACGTTCTGAGTTCCATGTGAACCGGTTTCCTTAACTTATTATTTCTATAGACCCGTAAAAAAATTTTTTAATAAAATACCATCCCGCTGTCTCCCGTTCTGCCACTTCGTAATGTGTCTTTCCCACGACAGATGGCGTGTTTCAATTCCAAGTTCCAAAATTATAATTAAGCTCTACTGCAGGAAATAAAAAACTCTGCGTGCATTTTGGTTAACCTGAATGTAAAACGATATTTTGTAACTTTATAAATTGAAATAATTTTACATTTATTAATTTTATAATCTGAAATTCTTTAAAATTTGTACCTCTGTTTACGGTGCAATTAACCCTAAAGTAGTTAATGTTGCCAAGTAGCAGCACGAAATTATTTAATTTAAAAAAAAAACATTCTCCTCGTTATTGCACGATGTTGCAGTTTAATAATAATAATAATAATTTTTAATTATTTATTTTAAATATTTATATTATATTTTAGATCACTAAAAATCAGGCATAAAGAATTATGGCGATAACTAGGTGAAGTTCGGTTTTGACGTATAAAAAGACTTTTTAACCATTATAAAACGTCTATATTACTCGTTGCATAATGTCATTTAACGAAAGAAACAATGCAAAACTCCCAACGCCTACGATAACGTAACAAAATTAAGTTTTTCTTCTTATAAATAATTCATACTACACCTAAATGCAACGGTAGAATTACTGACATTATCCGTAAGATCGCGTACGTTAATGATATATCTCAGACAAACACGCATAGTTATAAATCTCTGAAGAATATCTTGTATTAAACTCGAAGTTCCCGTGACACAATAACGATTCGGGATTGCAATAAGTGTAATTATTAAATCCTTTATTATTATTCTTGTCGGGTATATAGTTACGTCGTTCAGTAAGATTAAGCAGTTTCTGCAAGAAGCTATATTTGATTGAAAGAATAACTTAAATTCATGACTGATGATTTTTGTTATTTTATTTCGTTTGAGTGATAAAGTAATCGAATTTTTAACGATTTCTCATCCATAATAACCGCTCAAAATGTGGAATTTTTGAATTAATAAACGAAAGGTAGAATAACTTTGAGCGGCATCGAACTATCGACATTATTATAAAAAAAACAAAGTTCCCTTAACAATAACGACCTGTTAAGCAAAAATATTGATATTTATCAATTAATTAATTATATTTAAACTTGGATATTTAGCAATCGGTTTGCACAATTGCGAAGATTATTTTTAAAAACTGATTTGCAACAAGAATATTAAATTTTTTCGCGATTCATTTTGAAGATTTTGAAATAAATACTCTAAATATTTTATAAACTTGCAACGGATCCTGAATGTTGAGTAATAAATGACATTTAAAACGATCTTTGCTCATATTTTATACACTTTTCTTTTTAATAAGCATTCTGATACATTTTCTAATAGTTCTAGAGTAGAAACTTAATTAAATTTTTTTTATTGAGTAATTTACTCGATTGAGTAGAAAATTACAGGCTTCAATAGAATTTTTCACTATATCATCGTGTATTAATAACCCATCTTGTCACACATTAATGCCATCGGTACTATTACCCATAAGTATATATACAGCATGTATACATTAAGTTACTCGTATTAGCCAGTTTAAGGACAAACACCTGACTTCTACCAGATTATTATAACTGTATGATAAAAATATTAATGAGAGAGGATGTCCCTTCGTGGTGTTTACTTTCTGTAGCCAAGCCAACGACCCTACTGTACTCAAGTGTACTATAACGACTGTAAAGGTGAAGGACCTTTCTTAATGTGATAATAAATTTCAAGAACATCAGGGCGACTTGTTTTGACACGGTTACAATGATGCATATCTCTCTCTCACTTTTTTTTAATGCTACCTGTTGTTAATAAAAATCAGTTCTCTGTAAACAAAAATCTGGTAGAACGTTCAGCGACGTTACGCGTAAAAAGTATCAATTTTTAAACGAATTATGGATAAAAAAAAATGACATTAGAAAAGGTTCGCTCACGTATCGATCTGGACTTAATTCATGCGTATCCGATACAATTCAAGTTCAGAATTATTATTAATTCACATCAATGATAAAGAAAATGTCGAATATAATATTATGTACGAGACTAACATCGACTCGCAATATCGATAGCGTGACATCAGGCCAGTAACCTCGAAAGAAAACAGAAAATGGGGTGAAAATCGTTTATTTGCTTTTTTGACAATGACCTTTCTCGCTTTCTAGATCGAGGTTTCATCAGACTTTTTAAAGAAAATGTATAAATAGCTGGCGATAAAGGAACCGATCTTGTTATTCGTCTCCCCTCTGAATGTTAAAAAAAAAAAATTATATATAGATCTATGTAATGGCGTAGAAATTAAAGCGGAATACGAATTGGAACAGGAAAAATTTAAAATTCGAAAAACGTCGAAAAGTATTAATATCCAATCAAATATCAAATAATTAAGCGATAAAAAAATCCGAGCAATTAAATGCAATGATACATTTTGATATTTTCACTTACGTCGACTGACGTAATCTTTTATAGAAGCGCATGCTCTATCTAGAATCATTTTTCGACATGTGCACATTCGAGTAAGATCTCGACCATTAACGGACAGAAAATTGAAAGAAGAGATATATAATTACCCGGAATTACTGAGATAAAACGGATATATATAATTAAAGAAACGGTAAGTGCAATATCTTTATCTGTTTAATTTAATTTTTTAAGATAAATAATTATAAATTTCAGTTTAATTGAGATATATTTTTTGGAATAAATCTAAATTTTTTGTTTAAATAATAGAATTTCGGTTACGTTTTTACACATAAATGACGTAGTAGCGCATAATTTCTACCAGTTGAAGGGAAAAAAATTTATATTATTTTTATCGATTAATATATGAAAATAATATTGCTGAAAGAATGTGGTTTCGCTTCGAATAATTCAATTTTAAGAATCTGAAACGATTTTTGCGTGAACCAGTTCGAATCACCGCTCGCCTATAAATTAAGATTAAATGTTTAATAAAATTTATTATTATTATATATATTTTTTTTCTTATATGTAAAGCTTTAAACAGATAAGTTTTATGTATTATACGGCTATTTAACTGCAAGAATTTTTGGCATCGGTAGCTTTCTATTAGGCGAAATGGCGCGTCAATTGATTTCATGACAAATCTGTAGAAGCGGCATGAAAAATCGTGCAGTTTCCGAATATTTAGTGTTTAGGTCGGCGGAAAAGGCACACACCCCTCAAAATTGGAGCTGCTAAAAATCAATAAGTAAATGGGTGGAGGCAACACTGCCAGACAACGACCTCGATCGATATTTTCGGTAGTTACTTTACAAATTTTAATGTTGTTTTTTTTTTTTAAAGCTTCGAACGATTTTTCAAAATCTCTCGTTTCTTGACAGGTAAGATGAGTAATCAGGAATTAATAGAGACAACATCGCAAGATGTTAGCGTAGAAGAGAACGGAGAAGAGAA
This sequence comes from Olivierus martensii, assembly GCA_000484575.1. NCBI lineage: Eukaryota > Metazoa > Arthropoda > Arachnida > Scorpiones > Buthidae > Olivierus > Olivierus martensii. The sequence goes on along the minus strand of AYEL01088759.1, from coordinate 31,476 downwards.
AACTCCTAACGGCAACGTCAAAGATTATTCCAGTCAAAATGGCGACGATATCGAATGCTTCAAAACTGGAAGAAGGCATTTCCCTCAATGCTACGTCCAAGATTGTCCGAGTCAAAATGGCGACGATAGCGAAGGGTTTAAAACTGGAAAAAAGCATTTCCCTCAATGCTACGTCCAAGATTGTCCCAGTCAAAATGGCGGCGAGGATAGCGAAGGATTGAAAACTGGAAGAAAGCATTTCCCTCAATGCAACGAGAGTCACGTATTTGATTACATTTTTGCCGAGACTCAAACGCAGAGGGGGGCTTGGCTATTGACAGTTCCCAAACGTCTCAAACAGAAAAAACACTTCAAACAGCACAGTTGAGTCAGGTTTTTTTTTGTCATCGATTTTTTACCTAATATATTTTTTTAAGTGAATATTTGAATATTTTCTTCTTCATTATTTTTTCATTGGTTTCTTTTTCAGATATGTCTCAGCTACCCATTTGATGCGACTGTGATAAATGGCGAGTCATATTCCGTCCACCTGATTCTGGAATATTTATATATATATACATATATTATTTTTTTATTTTTTATATATTATTTGCGAATTATTCGAATATTTATTTCCAAAATTTGCTATGCATATAATTTATTTATTGCTATATATTTTTTCTCATAAACAAAATTTTTCTTTTTAAATCAAGTTTTGAAGGAAAAAATGATATGATAATCACCGAAATTATCGTTTTTAAGTAAACAGAAAGTTTAAAAATTTACATAATTTAAAAAATTTGATTGCATTGATATCAGGTAAACGTATAAAAAAAAAAAAAAAATAATAATAATAATAAACATTTAAACGATCTCTCCCATATCTATTGATTTTTCGCAATAGATGAAGTTGAGAAACGTAAAAATTATTCATAAAATAATAATAATAATAAAAAACCTCTCAAACGGTATCACAGATACCGAATGAGATGAACATACATATAAAAAACTTTTTAGAAAAGTTAAAAATTCGGTATAGGTCTTAATTGGTGGCATTTACTCGGATTGGTGTTTAGCATGGTAATGTGCGTGATAACAATGACTTAGGCTATAAGCGGCGTGTGCGAATATCGTGAAAAAAACGTGAAAATTTCGTGTAAAATGTGTTAAAAATCCCATATCTATCAGTCACACCTCGAAATTTGTGGATCATACGCGATTTAAGTCATAAATGCCTCGAAAATTCGGGCATAACTGTACATTACGTGTTTCATAAATGTGCAAATTAATTGTTTAAAAAGATTGCTGTTTAACTGTATGCAGTTTGAGTTGTCTCATTGTTCTGTTTGTTGTAATTTTTCCTCAATTAAAATCTATGAAAAATATGTATATATTGTATACATATAACAAGATTAAAAAAAGAAAAACTATAATTTAATATACGAAACAGCGCGAACAAGTACGAAATAGAATTTTAAAAACTATATTGAAGGAAACGGGCGAGAACGGACTCTGAATATTAACTAACCTTTACAGAAATATCTTAAAATAACTAATTTTCGAATAATAATAATAATAATAATATCTTTTATCTGCTTACTTTTGGTTCAACGTATGCACAAACTGATCATTAATGTATAAAACTAGGTTAAGGAGCCACAAGCATCAATCAAATGTTTAAATATTCTTATCACTTCCTAGAATCGTAATCTAGAAATTTACTAGATAAGAATCCATTTAATTTGAATATTTATATAATTTTAATTAGATTTTCCGTAATTGGGTTACTACCAGAAAAATAAAAAGAGATAAAAATGAGAGTTGGAAAACCATAATGTTATTAAAATTGTCAGGTTGAGCGGTGGATCTGTTGAAAATGGTTTGTTCCTGCATGTAACGGGATCGATTTTTGTTGTATGGAATACATCAAAACATCCATTATTTTATTTAATTATAGAAAAAGCTACGATAAATACAGCGAATTATTTAAATACCGATCGATCAACTTTGGTAAATTTTCGGTGAGAGATCCTGCTGCGCCGTATGTGAGAGGGTGTGCAAAGCAATAAATCAAAGCGAAGTAATAAAACCCTTCCTTTTAAAGGTATCAAAACCGCACGTAAGTGGTCACGCGGTGTTAAGCAATAGAATACTACGGTTTACGATCTGCAATTCTCCATAGTTAAATGGCTCCTTTTACACGTGACGAACGAAGAGTAGAACTATTTATGTCGTAATATTTAAGCATTACATACATATTTTAATGCCGCATTAAATATATTTCGTGGTATTTTAACATATTTGAGTAAAAAGAAACAAAAAAACTAAAGTACGAAATGTTAAAGATCAAATACAAAAGACGAGTCGTCCATATTTCGAAATAGTGTCGCCATCTGCCGAGAAGAATTCTCGGTACAAAATGTTTACAATATAATCGATATTTAATTCAAAGACAAAAAATCAAAACAGCAAATTAATTTTTTTTTAATCCATTGATAATTAATGCCACACTGTGTCGTTAATTCAATTGATCGAAAACAATTTAAGATAATTAAGCTATCTTGTTATCTTACGTGTCAGTTTTTGTCGGTAGGTTGAAACAATCCGGTGTTATGAATGAGCGATTGTCGAGTTTTTTTTTTTTTTTTTCCTTTCTTTAATTGAATTGTCCTCTATACCGTATGTCGAGTTTTTTTTTTTTTTTGCTTCCTTTCTTTAATTGATTTGTCCTCTATACCGTATCAAGTACGTTTATATTCATCCAAAGGAAAGCTAAAAAAAGTAAGAACTTAAAAATTTAAGAAATTTCAATATGGTAACTCAACGTGCACTACTACGAAGCCGCGTAAAAGAAGTACCGGTTTGAGGGATATCCTGCCAATTTCGCTGGTTGAAAAACCAATTTTAAACTAAAATCGCTTTGCCTTAAGCGAATACATTTCAGAAACGGGCCAAATATCTGTCAGGATTGAAGTATAGCACAACAAGATTAGATTTTTCGAACGTACAAAACAGCAACGAGTTATACAATTTATTATTTAACTGCCTGAGGTTGAGATATGTACCGTTTTACCGGTTTTACAACTCTGCTGAATGAATTAAAATTAAAATAAAAATAAAAAAACAACAAAATTGTTGATACTAAGTGGCTGGATGTAGAACACCAATTTTCAAAAGTATTGAATGGTGCTAAAGGTACGTATATGTTTAAACAGATTTTAACTTAAGATATCTCGTTACCCATATTGTTTGATTTTAACTGTCTTAAAATGTGTCGCGAAGCAATCAAAAAATAATCAACTTTTTAAAAATTTATACCATTTTATTTTGTACTCATAATATCCTATATAATGTGCAAAATAACGTTTTCTGATTAAAAAAAATTAATCGAATTACGACAAAATTGCAGACATAGGAAGTGTCGCAATATAACAAAACTGTTTCCACATATTTACTTTATTAAATAATTTTTTCAATAACATCCTCAAGATTTGAAGGAAACGAATTTAGTTTAAACAAAAATATTTATTTATATATATGCATTTAACTGGTTCCTTCTGACAATGTTTATCTTGGCTTATTATTGGCTTAGAGATCGATTTTAAATTTGTAATAGGTAATCAGGAGACGGCTTCCAATTCCGTGAAAGAAAAATGAACATATCAAACGTAGATAAGGTAACAGATACTATAGGTTTTTAAAACTTTTTCAAAAATTATTGACATGAGAAGATGAGAGATTAATGTCTTTGTATGAATAATGTGAATTTATTTATTTATTTTTTGATGAACATATCAAACGTAGATAAGGTAACAGATACTATAGGTTTTTAAAACTTTTTCAAAATTATTGACACGAGAAGACGAGAGATTAATGTCTTTGTATAAATAATGTGAATTTATTTATTTTTTTTTTACATTGTGAAAAGATGGAAAAACAATATTCTATAATGTGTTAACTGAATATTCAAGCGTTATTTGGGCTAATATATTCGTATAGGAAGTTAATTATATAGTTTACTGATTGTTATAAAAAAGTCTAATATGCTATAAGTTTATGAAGTATGAAGGAATTAATCATTAAATTATATTCATACTCCAGTTCTTTACGAATATTTTGTTATAAAATCACCAAAGAGCATTCTGTTAAGTAGGCAACAAAATATATGCATTTCTACTTATATAAAGTATGTAGTAAATTAATTGATTTAATTTTTTAAATAAAAAAAGCCTTTTTCAGATGTTGTTAGAATCTGTTCTATTTATTTAAATATACAGTATAAAAAAATTTAAATTTTCTATATACAAGTTTTATGAATTGTTTAAAATCGTAATTTTTTCAATTTTCTACTAAATTTATTTTTTCCTCGTTAATATATTTTAAATAGTTTCAGATGAATGCATGTTTTATCAATATTACTGTTTTTAAACGAATTTTTATCTTATTATATAAACCATTGATTTTAATAGTTAAATTTTATTTTCTATTATATCCTTATTTTATATCAAATATCGCATCGAATTAAGCGCAGAATTTAGTCAGACTATCATATATAAATCCTAAAATTTATGCAGATGCATATAAGAACAGAAATGAAAAAATTCTATTTGCTTCTGTTTAATATAGTGCATATATAACTACATAAATTATGTATAATTTAGGCGCCATCTGGTATGATATTTGGTTTGCCATCTAAATATCGGGGTTCGATTTTTGTTTCGGAATTATATCCAACTTTTTTGAGATAAAATAGTTTTGTATGCTCAATGAACAGATAAAATTTTTTATATCAAATTATTGATTGCTTAATTCATAACTACAATATATTATTGTATACTGTAAAGCAAGACTGAAAATATCAGGTAAATAAATTCTGTTCTAATTCTATGTATAAAACAAATTTTGAATATCGAGCGTAAATTGATTTTGATTATATTCCCTATTCATATTTTAATTTTAGAACGTTTTACTCTATATAAAAAAACCCTTTCTCCTTGACTTCCATCCGAATTTATCTTTGTATATCAACGATTGTCCCAAGCTCTGGCCAAACAAAGGGAATTTGATCTAGGTTACAGCGTGAAGTATGTGATAACCAAATATAGATTAGTGCTGAAACAGTAAACAGAAAATGTTAGTCGATACATGTTTGTTTATTAAGTCTATTCACGATATACTCGAGTTTTTATATTTTGTGTGTATAATATATTCATACTTATTCATTCCCTTTCGTGCCGTTTTATGTAATTTGACTTCCAATTGCGCTTTTCGAACGATATATGAAAACATATTCTCTAATTAAAATAAATAAATAATTTCTGTGACGGCGTTTTATAAATATTTTGCTAATGTTTCGAAAGCTTTTATCAAATAATTTTAACTTCACAATAAACGTTTAAAAGAACTTGTATCTTATAATTTTTTAACTAAATTAATATTAGCAAACATTAATTATTGTTTAATTAACTGTGATTTGTCGTTCCTGTTCTTTAAAAGTGAAACGTTAAAAAAAAAATCTCAGAAAAATAAAAATAACAGTACGGCACTGTAAATCTTTCCAACAAATCTTCGCCATCTGGCGGCTAATGCTAAAATTAAATTTTCATTACAGATTAATGAACATGATTTTGCTATCAAATTTATCATTGGGTATCAGTTTAACGTCACGGCTGAAATAACCAATAATATTTTGTATAAGATGTTATATTTATATGCTAGATTAAAATTTACAGTTATAAGATATGCACGTGTTGCATGGACGAACATGTAAGTCTGTACGAAATGAGTGCTTTATCGAGTTGTTGGATGGTTAGTCATGTCAAAAATTTAAGTAGCAGACGAAATCAGATAGCAGATCTGATGCTTTTCTGATAAGAGAAGATATTTTTCATCCATGTTTTTAATTTTTGTGCTGTAAGTTGATTTTACTTTAATTCGTTATGATTTTCTTCTTTTGTTATTAATCTTAAGCTAAACGTTAAAATATTAATGATCATTATATAAACAAAATAAATTATTAATCATTAATGAGCTTATTTAATGTTTATATGTAAATATCTTCAGTCATTCTATTCTAAATCCTATGTTGTAATATAAATGATATTGCATAAACCTATTATATTTCTTTTAAACAAGGAATATTATGAAAATATATTTTTATAATTTTTTTATGATTGTGCAAACAAAATAATAAGTAATCTAAATTTAATGATCTTTAAACTGATTAAACATTATTCAAATAAGCTCTTTGTTCTAAATTCTGATTGTACTTTAATTTTTACATATCTTATGTTTGCATTGAACTTATTGTTTGATATTGTTAAAGAGATAACATATTCAATATTTGAATTAATAGATTTCAGTAATGCAACAAGTGTTTCTTAGAAATAATATATAAAATTGAAATATTTTCAAATTCAAATTTCTGGTTCAAAATGTCATTTTATATATTCTTTCTTTGATGGATGAGAATATCCTAATGGATTTTGAAGCCTAGAAATAGATGTAGGAAACATGGAAATTGTTATTGTTTATATTGAAATGTTTTCAGGAATGAATCACAAAAATTTTCAGAATCAGTATACTTTGAGTAGAACTCTTCCAAGCTATATGATTATTCATCCAATGCAAGAGAGATAAAAAACATTGATTAGCTTTTGAAAAAGTATTGTTTCTCATTTTATGATTAAAAAGTGTCTTCTATAATTAAAAAATTTTTTCAAAGATATTCTATAATAAATATATAAAAATTTTATAATGAGATTGATAATAAGTCATTTAATATTTTAAAATAATCCTACTATTTAATTAGATATAAATTTTAACTACTGATTTACTTCTTGATTTTTCAGATATTCATTTTCAATAAGAAAAAAATCTATTTAATTCACAAAGCTTTAAGCAAGAAAAATAGCAAATAATTACTATATTTCATGCATAAAGGCTTATTTGTGAATTAATGTAGTAATGAAAAGGCAGTGAATTTTTTAAAGATTTTCTATGAGAAAAAAAAATTTTTTTCTCAATACATTCATTTGTAGCCAGCATCTAAAATTTCTTGTCATTTTTCTGTCAAAAGAATAATTATTAAATGCCATCAAATTCATTATTTAGCTGAAGATATTAATATAGTAATTATGCTAATTACTTCACTAATTGAATGTTATAAACTGGTAAAATGATGGATTACTTATAATGAAAATTTTATTAAAAATAATAAAATTATTATTAAAACATCAGTTTTGTTAATTCTGGGTTTTTGTGTATATCCAAAAATTTTATTATTAATTTTACTTAAAACATCAGTTTTGTTATTAATTAAATTAATATTTTAATTAATTAAAAAAACAGGATATACTTTGAAAAACTTAATAAAAGCTTTTATATTCACAAAACTGACTTAATTTTCTTAATTAATGTTGATATGCACATATTTTTGAAAGAAATTGAAAATTCTTGAAAATATTAATAATTTATTTTTTAATATTTTAATAATAAGCAAAATAACAAATATTTATTATTTTGTAGTATGTTTTATTAGATATAAATTGTAAAATAATCCAATTCATCTATTTCATGATATGGTAAATATAAAAAATTTTGTAATTTAACTTAGAAATAAATTTATTTGAGAATGTGACAGACTAATAATAATATATATCATTAAATGGGTAATCAGCTAGATTATAATAAAATGGACGCTTTTTAAGTAAATAAGAGTATATAATATAGTTTTGTAATCTTTGTAATATTTTCAATCACTACAACATTATCATTAAATTACTAGGGTTTAATAAAATTATACTGTCTTGAAATATTTGAATTTTAATTTATTATTAGAGTTTACAGGAAGAATGTGTATAAGAATATTATAATTATATAGATTGGATTTAATTTTGCTCATTTTAGAAATTGTTTTATAGTTATTCACCTGATAAACATTTATGACTTTGAAATATTATTAGCATGCTGTTTTTAAGTAAATTGTTTTTGTTTCTATAAGTTGGCAGTATTTATTTACCTTTTCCTAATCTTTAAATTGAAATAAATTTTATGCAATTTAAAAATATTAAATTTTAAATAATATTCAAAAATATAGTTCAATTTTTTTTAACTAAACTTTAATTGAAAATCATACAAAATATGTACTTTTCTTTTTTTTTAATTTTAAGAAATATTCATAATTTGTAAATGTTCAAATTACCGGTATATAAATATCAGCTTGTTAAAATATTCTAAATGAATTTTGAAAACATTTAAAAAAGAAAAAATCTTTCTGATTGATTTAATCAATAAAAAATTCATTTAAATTCAGCATGAAAAAATAATTACTTACAGTTTAACAAATTTTTTATTTCTTTAATTGAATATTAACTTAGTTTTTCTAGGAATAGAAGTGTGTAGGGAATAAAGTAATTATTTGGGTACTTTTTTTCAAATATATATAATATGTGAATTAAAAACAAAAACATTCTAATTTTATTTTTAATATTTAAAAAGTAATTTAAGAAATCCTCCAAACAATAAAATTTTTTTCTGTACAGTATATATTTTCTGTGTAAAAGACATTTAATAATATTTTTACATTAGAAAATTTTTTTGTTATCTATTTAAATTAATAATTTTTACATCTTTTCCTGTACAAATTGATTCATCCTTGAACTGTCTTTTTATAATTGAATTTAAAAAAACCTGGAAATGTTAAATTGTGTCATGACAGGCATTTAAAATTTGTATAATCTCAGAACTGATTTTTTAAAATTATGAATCAATTCATTTTCTACTAACACAATTATTGTATTTAATTTTTAATAATTTATTTCTAGTTTGAACTGTTTTTATTCTCATTATTTATTTTTTGGAATAACAAAATGGTTAAATATACACAAATATAAACATTTTTTTAATATATATCATAATTTGTGTATGTGTATACACATAAACTAATTTTATTATACAGTATATATAATATTATAAGAGATGTATATATTTTTAAATCTATTTAATATATATAATATTTATTTATTTATTTCATATAGATAAATGCCATAGAAAAATACGTATAGTAATTATGAAAAACTTCAGTAGAATTTTGAATACTTTTTTACATTTACATGCTTTGTGAAAAAATGATTTATTATGCTAGTTCTCATATTAAAGTATATATGTATAAATTTGAATACTATATATGCTGTATATATATAGTATTCAAATTTATGCATCTAAAAGTCTGAATTTGGTATGTCCATATCCCATCATATCTTAAGAATTATTGTACCATTTTTTATTAAATATCTGACCAATTTTGGTTGATATCTTGTATAATGTAAATTATCATCAAGGATATTTTCAGAAAAAATAAAAAGTATTGAAAATGACACTTATACATACATATATACACACACTGGCTGACGCAGTATAACTCATCACTTACGCCAGTCAATTTTATCTGATGCAATCTGAAAGAAATATTGCAGAATAATTCTGCAATATTTCTTTCAGTAATTATCGTCCGAATTATATTCGGACGATAATTACAATTTTAAGGTATAATGAAGTTTCTTTGAACACCACTGTTTACATATATATATATATATATGTAATTTATTTTGAAGTTATATGGTTGAATTTTGATACAGTTTAAGAGATAAATTATAAATAATTATTTTAAAAAGAAAATAAATTTATTTTTAAAATTTACTTTTTTATAAATTTTGAAATAAATTTAAGTGTTGAATAATTTTTCGAACAATTTGTGTATTGAGATTTTTATAAATAAAATGATAAAATTTGTATAATTTTTATTGAGTAGGAATATTTGAAATTTTATTATTTTAAAATTTAATTTTTATTTAAGAACTATTAGAAATTAATTTGAATATTTTACTTACTTTATCCATTTGAAAGTTTTCAATTCTAATAACTTTAGCTTTGCAATTAAGAAAATTCCATCCTGTTGAGTATGAATCTGAAAGAAATGAATAAAATAACACTTTATACTTTAAAGTTTTGCATCTTTTAAAAAAGATGTAAAACTTTTTAAAGTATTAGAAGATGCAAAACTTTTTTTCTAAGTTTTGCGTCTCTCTGCATCTTATTTGCAATTTCGATGAAAACATTAATGGAATAAGTCGAAGTTAATTATATTAAATAAATATTTTAAATTAAAATTATTCAATTTACATAAAAATTTCCTTTAAACTGATTTCGTGTTTGTTATGCACAATAGCAATATTAACTATTAGTTCATTTACAGTCTTGCCATTTCTTCAGAAAAAGAAAAAAGTTTAGTGTCAATAATCAATATGAAAAAGAAAAGACTTGCAAGAATTACAGAGCTTCTAGAATTCGATAATTTAAACGTAAGTTATTAAATTATAAATAATAATAACTTTTATCTTCCTATCTCCTTCTGAACGATTTCATAAAAGAGGCTAATATACTAATGAATATTTAAATATCATACCAAACTCTTGCTCTAAGAATTTTATTGCAAAATTATTAAAGTTTACATTTTTTTACATGTAACAACAATCTATAAAACGTAAATGCTTATTGCGTAAAATATATAGTAATGAATTTATCTTTTGAAATTAGAATTTTTACTTCCTCAGATATGTTTCCACAGTATTTTATTTTGGATAATTTTTTGTATAGAAAAATCCAAATTATAATTAAATATAAAAGTTATCTCAGAAATATAACAAATTGAAATATACTAATAAATCGTTGAAATCTCAGGATGCGATCCAAAAGAAGAGCTCTTTCAAAGAGATAATTTTAGAGCTCAGATATAGGCTACTGTTATTTCTAATTAATAGTATTGTATAATATTGTATTTATGTTTGTATATACAAAGTAGAGGAAGAATTATGCGAATAAATGCTTAGGAAAATCTTAGTGCTTCTTCTATTTACAAAATAGTTTAATTATGATGTATAATATTACTCACTTGTCAGTAGCAATATATACAGTAGAGTCTCCATAATCCGACACATGGTTCCGGGGCTTGTCGGATTATTGGATGTTCAATGAAAAAATGGAATTATACAAACGAATACGCTCAGTTTATTAAGACTTTGCTGTCTGCTCTTGCTGTTCAAATCTTTCACAAAACCCTTAATTATCCCGATTTTTTTTAATATCATAAATGGTGGCTCGTCCAATATCATGAAACGAAGCCAAATCACTAAACTTTTCTCCCAAGTCAAGTTTCTTAATTATTTCTGCCTTTTCGACCACAGTCAATATTTTATATTTTCGTTTTTCACTTTTTTCGATTTGTGACATTATGTACAGATAAACACTGATACAGTAAAAACACTATTTTACAGTAATCACTGTACTGAACTTAAAAATTAGTCTAACTATAATATAAGCCTGAGCAACGAACGAATAGCGACTGACAATTTGTTTTGTCATTTTCTCTCTCTCGCACATGGACAAGTTGTGACCATATTTATGACATGAAAATTTCACGTGGGCGGCGCGACGGTTCGCAGTATCGGACTACTGGAAGTGTCGGACTGGCGAAGGGCCGGACTACAGAGACTGAACGTCGGCCAGATGGCTGCGTGGTAAAGCTTTGGCTTACCACCCTGAGGATCCGGGTTCAAATCCGGGTCCCACACCTCCAGTTTTTCAGGAGGGGTCCGGGCCAGGCCTGTTGAACCCCATCCTTCAACCATCCGGTTGACCCCATCATGGGTGCTGGTCAGGCTTATGGTTGGACTAATTTTTAAGTTCAGTACAGTGATTACTGTAAAATAGTGTTTTTACTGTATGGGCGCTATAAGTGGTCGCCGCCAGATATAGAATATCCTGTGAGGATATGGCGGTGTAATATAACTAACCTAACCTAACAGAGACTGAACTGTATATTTTTAAAGCTTTTGTTCATTTTGTATTTCTTTCTCTTTTATAGCATATAACACCAGTAGTATATCATTCTGAAGTAGTATTTTCCCCTCATACTAATTTCAAAAGTTAGCATAATTATACTCTGTGCTCATAAAAAGCTATTATATAGAAATATTTTAATAGTACGCTATTTTTCTATTAATGTAAATGTTTTTTTTTATAGTTTGCGATGTATTAAATGCTACAAAGACCCTACATTCCTTTTAAAATTCGAATTAAACTTAAAATTTTCCATTGTCCAGTATCAGAATTTATTTCACATTCCTAAATATTTCGTTGAATATAACTGAATAGATATTTGTCATGCATGAAAATTAAATGAATGAAATTTTAAATAAAAATATAGTTAAATATTTAATGTCTGCAAAGCGAATATACCTAGATAACATCAACTCGAAAATAATTAAGCTTATCAGGTCTAAATAATTATCTATTTACCGCACATTAATAAATTCCATTATGTGTTTCCTAAAATCCAACTTTCGATAGAATTCAGACATCCAGATTTGTGCAAAAGTTTCTGATTTTGCCTTTTATCAACATTGGTAATAAAAATCTCGTAGATCAAGGATCACATTGCTATTATTTCTTTAATTTCATTTTTATTAACTGAAACGAAAATATTTTACAATATTAGTGATTTTTTTTCCTGTTCTGTTTATTTTGATTTTCAATAATATTTTGAATTTGTTCACTAAATATTCTCTTGTTTCTAAAAGTACAATATTGAATAAAAAAATGTTTCTGATAAATCATTACATAATTTTTGTATTTAAAGTTGTTTTCTTTAAAAAAAATAAATATTTAATGCTGTAATTACTATTACAACAATATACAATTAATATGCATAAAAATTAAATATTCTCAACAAAAAACTAATTCCAATAAAATGTTTTACAAAAACGAATGAATTCATCGCTAGATAAATTTAAATAACTTGTAAAATATAATATTTTCATTTATCTTGTTAATGGTATTAGGAGATTACAAAATATAATATAAAAATATTTTGAAATAAAATGAATAAAATATTTCTCGCTATTTTGTCAAAATAAAACTTATATAAGCATAAAAACTAACGAAAAATGCTAGCGATATTCAAAACACCTATAAAGTTAAATTGATCGAGGACATAAAAAAATTTCAATAATTACTACACGAAAATTGCTTTTTTTAAAGTTTAAAAATGAAAATTCCAGACAAAGATTTTTCATGAAATATCAGAGGAAGAAAAATGAATTCATGATTTTCAAAGCTTGGTGAGTATTAATACTTATTAAATTCGATAATTGTAGAAAAATCTTTGTATCAAATCAGTTTTACGAGTTTTCAATTATACAGTAATATTAATCTAAAAAATTTAGGATGTAATTTAATATTTTATACTTCGAATATTTAAAAATTGTCTTAGCTAATTGTAATTATTGCAATATCCAAAATGATTAATAATCATTTTTTTTTTAATTTATTAGGAGAAAAATAAATACTATAAGTATCAAAAGACTAATATATTATAAATTTTAATAAAGTATATCTGTTAAACTTTACAACAAAATTACAGTCAAACCCCGATAAGAAGACTGAAGACACCATCCGTTTGGGGACGATTTTGGCGGCTAATCGGGGTTAGCGGTTTATCGAAAACACGTGTAGCATAGAAATGAAAATGAACTCTGAATTTATTAAATTTAATAAAATACGGTACATTTATATTTAGCATCCGAACTTAACATTTCTAAAAAACTGTATACTTTACAGTATAGTATACTTACCGTATATGTACAGTACTACAGTATATAGAAAACATGTCCAACTGTTATTTTGATCCTCTACTTTGAGTTCTCTGTAAAACACAATATACATAGCTTACTGTACAATATCCTTATTTGCTTGGTACGAAATAAACGATAGAAACGATCTGGTTCTGACGATCTTAAATTTTCTACAACCTATGTGTGAACCAGGCTAAAAGAAACACATGATTAATCGTTAACACCATCTCTCTCACACGCTAGTTACAAATGAATCCAGAGAGCTTTTAATACTGTATATACAGTACTGACTTACATATACAAGACTAACTTACATATACATGCTCCTGGCGGATTAACGAGGACAAATACAATACTAAAAGGAATATTTGTTTAGACGTTTCTATTGGCGGATGGCGGATGGCGTCTTATCGGGCAGAACGGATCTTCCCATTAACATAGGGAAGATCCGTTCTGCCAAATTTCTTGGCGGTCAGCGAGAGTGGAAGCTTAACGGGGGATATCTTATCGGAGTTTGACTGTAGTATATTTCTTGGCAACGTTGCAAAGTTCTAACTTGGGCCTAATTAAAAAGTCCAAGTTTTCCAAATATGCTTTTTTATATTTTTTTATATATCATTTTATATTTTCTAATGAATTTTGGATTTAATTTTTTTAATCATAAGTTAATCTGATGTAAGCTCGATATTTTAACATATAGTATGGATTATTTCTTCAGTAACCGAAAACAAGAACAATGAATTTATCATTTTAGTTTTAAAATGCTATATTTATTATCCTTATCTAGAATAATGCCAATTATATTATTATTCAATTTCTGCATAACAATTTTAACGACTGGCATCTGTTTAATTATTATACTGTATTGCCTGAAGTCATCAATTAAAGAAAGTTTGAACACTGAAAAATGCATTTATTCATGGTTTAAAGTTTAAACTATGTCCGGGCAACGCCGTGCACACTTTGCTATCCCAGTTGTATATATATATATATATAGATGTAAGTTTATCTTTGCATTAGGTATAGTATATATTTATTCAAGATTGCATATTTGAATAGATAAATAAATAACAATCAAATAAAAAAATATTTAATAAGGTGGAGTGGGGTAAGAGCAAAATTTATATTTATTATATTTTTATAAAAATTTATATTTATTTTTATTTGTTTTCAGTTTCATTTTCCTAGTTTTTTTTTAGATTTAAGAACATTAATTTCATGTTTTGCGTTAACCACAAATAAATGCGAAGAATGCATAATAAGTGAGGACAGTATAATGAAATCAAAATGGTTTTCGTGAATTTCTATTTCTGCATGATATTCGAAAATATATCTCTTCGAAATTTGAATGGCTGTTGTATTAAATATTATTAACACATAATATGCTGAAAATCTTTAACTAAATATTCATTGATTTTAATATTTATATCGAATTTGTATAATTTTTAATATTTTCATCTATACCCCGTTAACTTTTAAGCGGAAATGTTTACAGAAATATATATTAGAATAAAATGTGACATGTGATAATTTTTAAAGTGACTCCCTCAGATCTACGATAGTGCACAATGCTTCTTTAGGAATTACTTCTGTAGGAATTCAGAAATATATTAACCAAAATATCAACTTAATAAATTAATATTTTATGAAGCTAAGAAAAGTATTCTCATTAATACAGTTGAAATTTTTATTTAAATAATTATTAAATAAACTTGAGTTCATATAATCTTTTATTAATAGCCATTCATTATAATTATTATAGAAATTTTATAAATAGCAATGATAAAGTAAATTTATGTTATTTAGAAAACATATTTAATATAAGTGAGAGTAAAAATTTAATCTTTTGAAAAAATAAAATAAATTTTGAAATATTACCTTTCAGTTATATACATAAATGGCAAAGTAATTACAGTTAGTTGCACAAGAGCATTTAAAAACCATAAATAATCCATAAACTATAATGGAATTAAAATTCATTAATAAAAAAGTAAGTTTAATAATTAATTAATTAATTAATTTTAGATACTTTTATAAAATTGACATTTGCTAATGAAATAATTTCGTATAATTATATACAAGGGTGATTCAAAAAGTAAGGTAACAAGACCTCTCGTACCATTAATTTAATCAACTTGTACATATACTTAAAAACAATAATATAGCTTTTATATAGATTATTATTTCACATAACCTCATTAATGTCTAAACATTTATTCCAATAGTACACCAATGCATCTATGTAGCATTGAAGAATAAGGTATCAAGTGCCTGAAGCCACAATATTACAGATATCTGAACTTTATTAAGAAAATTCATTATCAATATAATTAAGTTGAATACGTCGATCCTCCTGAATCAGTGGTTAAGTGCGGCAGACATTTTCATCTGTAGTGGACGTATTTGCTCGACCAGATTGCTGCTATCTTGCACATCTGTCCTTCGTTATTTAACTCACTGCATAAAATTAGCATCGTATATCGAAATAGGTTGATGATGAATTTCAGATGGTGATGTACCCTTTATAAGCAAAAATCTAATCATATTACGCACTTCAACGATTGTCCATGATTCCGTTACAACACCTGTGTGTGTGTGTGTGTGTGTTTTTGTGTTTTTGTGTGTGTGTGTGTGTTTTTGTGTTTTTGTGTGTGTGTTTTTGTGTGTGTGTGTTTTTGTGATCCACCTTAGCTAGGCGCGGCTTTCGTGGACAGACAATACGTATATTGTTTTTTACAAGAGCCTGGTGTGTGTGTGTGTGTGTGTGTGTGTGTGTGTGTGTGTGTGTGTGTGCGTGTGTGTGTGGTGTGTGTGTGTGTGTGTGTGTGTGTGTGTGTGTACGTGTGTGTGTGTACGTGTGTGTGTGTGTGTGTGTGTGTGTGTGTGTGTGTACGTGTGTGTGTGTGTGTACGTGTGTGTGTGTGTGTAGTGTGTGTGTGTGTGTGTGTGTGGTGTGTGTGTGGTGTGTGTGTGTGTGTGTGTGTGTGTGTGTGTGTGTTTGTGTGTGTTTGTGTGTGTGTGTTTGTGTCATCATCTCTGGGTGAGACCTAGGTCTGAGGTGGCAACCCTAGTAGTCGAGCAACATGACATTTCACATTTTTATTGCTCAGTCTGGGAAGGCACTTATAATGTCAATCAATATGCAGAATTTTATGTACAATAAGGCTCTATTGAGAAGAACACTAGCTGGAACAATTTATATACATAAGTAGAATAATATTTCCATGGATTATTGCACAATGGATAGACAACTAGACAAATTTAATTCATATGTTCTTTTATTTTTTTTAGAATTATAAGTCAATTTTTTAAAAAAAGAAATACCAGTATTTAAAATTTTGCTACAGATATTCTATTTTGGTTTTCTAGCAAAATCAACATATTTATACTTAATATGTGAATGTTATTCAAATCAGATAATGTTAACTAGGAAAAAACCACTTGCTTTAACTTAAAAGTTCATCAGCACTGTGAGCAAGGATTTAAAAAAAAAAAAACCCAACTACAGTCCCTCATCAGTACATGCTTCTTAGTAAGACAACGTTAACTATCGAATAATAATTTAGAACAAATTTAAATAAGATTCGGTTACAAAACATTCTATCATTTAGAATATTAGAATAACAAATAAGAATTATAATATTACAGGAAACTGTAATATTATAATTCTTATATTCTGATATGTAAACTGTTCTGTTATCTCTTGTTTGAAAATTGTATCTTCTATTTTATAATGTTCTCTTAATTATGGTTTATAAGTGAATGAATGGTACTGAAGAGGGATCGAAGAAAGATCCGAAAATGTAATTTACCATAATAAATAACTTTATACTTGCTAGTAGAGCTGTTTGTCTTATAACAAATAAGAATTAATTAAAATGTAAAACATAAAAAATATTCCTTGCTCACAGTGTGTATGAACTTTTATCTTTAAATCAGATAATATTTACATGAATTATTATACAATAAATAGACTACTAAACAAATTTAATTCATATTCTTTTATTCCTTTTTGAACTGAGAATCAACAAAAGAAGAAATATTTAGAATTTTGATGCATATTATTGTTCAACATCAACAAAAGCATGTCTTCATGTTGTTCTTTTTACATTTAGCTTCTATGAAATGCTAATTTCTAGGTTATAGAGCTTTAGGGTAGAGAGATGGATGATGAAAGTTTGATTTTGTCAACTTTTTATTATTGATTACTTATCAATGATAAAGAGTTGTTAAAATTTGGGTATTTTCAAAAACTTAAGCTAACAAAAAGGTACCCTAGCTTTTTTGATTATTATTATTATTATTTAATTCATTATCATTATAATATCATATTTGGACTTTCAATTTGAAAGTCCAAATATCATTGGTAAATTTAATTATAGATATAATGAACAGTTTGTGCTTTATTTTTGTTGTGATATATGGTTAATTAAGCCAAACTACACCAAATAAAAATGTTCCTAAAACAAATAAAAATAGTGTTTAATAGATATACTTCAAGTTGAATGGACTTACTCTTAAAATTATAGTCAATAATTAATGCTATGCTAATCCTATGCATCCTCAAAAATTTGACAGTGCTGTATAATTATGTATTTTAAAATTATTCTTGTAAGCCACCCAACTTGATGTCAAGTTGGGCAGGCCCACTAGAAGCTGTCATTTATTTTAAAATTTTCTGTTGTCCATTATTAATGTTAATGCCATAGATTCTCAAAGTTCCAATGTTAGTGTTACATAATTATATTTTATAACAACTTTAAAAAAAATCATGTCATGTAATATCTAACAACAGAATATGAGAGCTCATATGTAGTTTAACTCTCACTTTGTATTTGTTAATGTTTTCTCTCTCTATTGCTCTATTTGTTTTAACCAATTGAAACCATGACACATGATGATATCCTATTAGATCTATTCAAATTTACATGACAATACATAAAATGTTTAAGATTACCATCTTTATTTCAAAATAAGGTCTGTCAAATTGTATTGACATACAAGTATACATAATTATATAATGTAATCTATATAAGTATTACATACATACTGGTCAATCACATTATTATCTAATTATAATAATATATAATAATTTTATTTAACAATTAGGGAATATTTTATTGATTAAGCAGAATATGGAGAATAAATAAATCAAAATTGCAATATAGCATATTTTAGGATAGCAATAATAAAATCCACACTTTATCCATAACCAATCAAGAATACAGTACAACTCCAATTATCCGAACTCCGAATATCTGAATCGCTTTCAGAATTTAAGAAAAAAATTAAGACAGAAACGTACTGTGATTCACAAAATAATGATTCTGTCTACGCGCTATTGTCCTTCCCTCCGCGAAGCTAGTGTAGGCGCAGCATGAACATTATTGGGATGATGAGTCACCGTCCCATAGAGCAGTTCTATAATTGGCTACAGTACTGTCATCCGTCGCCAGATGGCCGCCATTATTGGGATGATGAGTCACCGTCCCATAGAGCAGTTCTATAATTGGCTACAGTACTGTCGTCCGTCGCCAGATGGCCGGCCCGGCCCACCTGTTACTGTTCATTTTGATTACTAGTCAGTCAGTGTGTCATTGACCTGCTACAGTACTGTGATGGTACTCTTTCGCGTCAGTGTGTTGTTTTGTTTGTGAGTGCATTTCGTTGTTCACCATGGCTTCTAAAAGAAAACGTGTTGTGTTATCGTTAGCGGATAAACAAAAAATTATAGAGCAATCAGATAAAGGAGTTACGGGTAAACAGTTGGCTGAGATGTACAAGTGTTGGACAATCAACGATTTCAGACATTAAAAGGAGCAAACCTACACTTTTAAACTTCATGTCACTGCTTGAAAACGAAGATGGAAGTTCTTCAAGAAAATCAATGAAGGCAGCAACAAACAAAAATTTAGAAGATGTCGTTTTCAAGTGGTTTTTGCAGCAACGTTCTATGGGAAACCCAATTTCGGGTCCGATTCTTTGTGAAAAAGCTAAGATCTTAGCTCAGAAGCTTGGTTGTTCATCCTTTAAAGCAAGTAACGGCTGGCTAAGAAATTTTAAGTGCAGGCACAGTGTCCGTGAATTAGATTTAAGTGGCGAGAAGTTATCAGCAGACTCCAAAGCTGCAGAAGATTTTATCGAAAAATTTAAAGTTGTAGCAGACTCCTATGATCCTGAGTTTTTGTACAATGTCGATGAAACCGGTCTTGTTTGGAAAGCTCTGCCTAAAACCACTTTAGCATCTAAAAGGGAGTTTAGTGCTCCAGGACAAAGTTAGTAAAGACCGTGTTACGGTGCTTACCTGTGCAAACTCTACAGGAAGTCATAAAATACCTCTTCTCTTAATAGGGAAGTCAAAAAGCCCAAGAGCCTTTAAAAATGTGAAAAAGCTTCCCCTCTTTCATAAAATCCAACCCAAGGCTTGGATGACTGCAGCATTGTTTACCGAATGATATGACAAAATTTTCATCCCCGAAGTGAAAAAGCATCAAAAATCTCTTGGAAAAGAAGGCAGTAAAGTGCTTTTGATTGTTGATAATGCACCAACTCACCCACCGGAGAATTGTTGGAAAGAGGGAATGGCCAGTTTACAATAATCTTTTTACCACCAAACGTCATAAGATTGTTGCAACCAATGGACCAGTCTGTTATCGAAACCATGAAACGCCATTACAGAAGGCAACTTTTAAGGAAACTTTTGGTAGAGAGCGAAGACGAAGAAGGTGTGTTGGCTAACCACAAAAAAATAAATTTGAAAGATTGTGCTTACATGTTGGCGGAAGCTTGGTTAAGGCAGTCACATTAAGATGTGTGTGGAACAAATTGAAAGGCATATCAACTGAAGAAGAGAAGGAAAAGGAGAAAAAGGAAAAAGAAGCTCAAGAAAAGAAAAGGGAAGAGACAGGAGAAGATGAGGATGATGTGTCACTTGAGGAATTAAGAAACATTCTTTTGAAAATTCCTGGATGTTCAGAAGTTAGTGCTGAGGATACAGCAGAATGGATGGTGTGTGATTCGTCAGACCCTGGGTTTCAAATTCTAAATTATGATGAACTTATTGAAAGTGTGAGAGAAAAAAATGTCGAGGAAGAAGATGACCTTAATGTCGAAGTTGAAGCAGACACGGGACCGTCAACTAGTGAAGCGTTTACCGGCCTTGAAACTGCGTTGAAGTGGATGGAGCGTCAGCTCTGAGCGTGACCACATGCAACTTCTCATTGTCAAGCGGATGCGCGACTTGGCTGTCCGAAAACGGATGAAGACAATCGAACAGCTTACTTTGACCGAGATGTTCAGCAAGCAATGATTTTCAGCACTTGTACTGTACAGTATGCTATATAACATGTACGTAAAAGTGTTGCCTTTTCATTTTAATTAATTAAAACCTCTTTTTCTTTAAAAATAGTTTTTTCTCCCATTTTCAACATACAGTACATACAGTAATTAAAGTGTACGTAGACCCTTTCTTCGGAAAAAATCCAATTATCCGAATTTTTGATTATCCAAATGGAGTCCAGTCCCAATTGATTCGGATAATTGGAGTTCTACTGTATATTAAATTACATCCATAATATCACTTTTATGGTTCTAAGAGTCGTAGACTGCTTATACTTTTATAAATAAATAACGATTCTACTACATCATTAATAGCAGTATAGAAATAAGCTTTAATACAAATGTTTTTGGTTTTTGTTAGCAACAAATAGACCATTATAATTTATAAATCAAAATGTTCTGCTTGATTTTCTTTGTGTACTTGATCAGGGCAAAAGCCAAAAACATTTGTATTAAAGTTTATTTTTATACAGCTATTAGATGCTGTAGTGGAATTATTATTTATTTATAAATATCACTTCTAATCAGTACTCAACTGAATTTACTGCAATATCATTCTTTAGTTCCAAAAAATTGTTTTAAAAATCCTTAATCCAGTTATAATTTGGGTTATTTTTATAACAAAACTGTATCTAAATTTTGTTACATCTCTGCTTCCATCTGCTTTCACATTTGAAAAATGTTTCATAGATTTAGAAGATGAATGAAACTCAAAATTTCACTATTGATATCAATTCT
This sequence comes from Olivierus martensii, assembly GCA_000484575.1. NCBI lineage: Eukaryota > Metazoa > Arthropoda > Arachnida > Scorpiones > Buthidae > Olivierus > Olivierus martensii. Next base: position 9,730 of record AYEL01088759.1, on the reverse strand, counting down.
ATCAAACAGCATTTTCCAATATTATCTTTTTTCCTGTATGAATTTTAAATATAAAATTATTTCATGTAAATACTTCTAAACTTGTTAAATCAGAATTTTTTAAAATACAGCATTTCTTGTTCTCACTCTAAAGGGAAGTTATTTATTATATATTCATTTCTTATCTGTGGATATTTATCAACTAATTATTTATCATATGTCCTTTACCAATTTGGCATTAACTTCTCTAATTATTACTCTAAGAGTCAATTTCATCAATTTTTCCATAAAATTTTAATAACTTCTGGATTTAAAATTATAAAATTTCTAAAGGAATTTTTCAAATTAATCCAATTTCAAAAATGATTCATTTTTTAGCAAATTATTTTTGAAATTAGCTTACTATTGATATAACTTAAAAGGATGACAAGTAAATATACACAACGTTTTTTGTTTCATTGGAAGTATTCAGAATTTATACAGGTAGAGCTAAGTTTTAAATATTTAAAGCAAAAAAGTTTAAACAAAATGAATATTTTGCAAATTTTCATTTTAACAAAAAAGTTATGATATTTGATATTATAATATGAACTTGTGTAATGTTTTTCAAATTATGTAATACAATATAATGTTTGTATTATTTGAGAAATGTACAGAAAAATAATTGATATTACTGATCATCTCAATCATTTTGTTTCAAACAAAATCTATCAATTTTATTAATATATTCATGTTTATCAATTGTGGAAAGCTATACGAATTGCCTATAACACTATTTTATTAACTAATAAAATAGTGTTATAGGCAAATACTGCCAATTGTGCTCTATATTAATTAATATTCATGTTTTCTGAAGATTATAATTTTTTTATTTATTAATATTAATTATTAAATTATTAACATAACAGTAATCATCATTAACTAAAATCTTATGTTGTAGGGAGAAGAAAAAGCCAAAAACATAGTGCCATTTATCAAAAGTTATATATTAATCTGCTTAAAGTTAGAGAAGTACTATAGTTATAATATTTGAATAGATTAGAAATATCATTGTTGTATATAATAAATAGACAAAGACTTAAAAAGTTATCATGAGGAAGGTTGGCCCTAAATACTGTTAAAAAATTATGAATAAAAATTATTTTTAAAGAGGAGATTCTTGTAGGCTGCTAAATATTTTTAAAATTAACATATTAAAATAATTTTAAAGTAGTAATAATTAAATTATGAATATGTCTATACAACTAAACAGAAATCTTATTCCTGAAATTAGCAATTTCTGTATTTTAATTGCTGAAACAAATAGCAATAGAGAAAAAAATGATAACAGATACAAAGTGATCAATAGATCATATAATATATGAGTATTATAATCTATTACAAGATATCAAGTGATGCAATATTTTTTAAAAGTTTTTACAGATGTGTAATTACACTAAAAACTTTTAAAATAAATAACTTCTAGTAAGTCCATCCATTTTGATGTCAAGTTAGAAAGTCTACAAAAATTTTTTCTAAAACACAAATATGTGGTACAAACATCAGAATTTTGCAGACATATAGCATTGATGTAGAACTAATGACTAATTATAAATTTTTTAAATTTTAAAAGTAAATCTATCTAACTTGATGAACATGTTTAATATACACATGTAGAAAGCAATAAATCATAGCACAAAAATTGTAAACTGATTACTACCCTTATCAGCAGTTGGTAAATGAAGGCATTTGACTGTCTTTTTAGGATTATTTTCTTTCTTCTGTTTCTACAGTAGCTTAATTGCAAATACTGGAAAACTGATTTGATATTATGAAGTCATTGAGTTTGCTGCAGATCTGATCATCCCATGTATATTGTTAAAATTATAAGAATAACTACAGTACTTAATCATAAAATTTTTGTCCAATACACTGCTTTCCACAAAATACTAGTCAAAAATAGTACTAAAGAAAGATATATAAAGAAGCAATCTAAAAACCAACTTTTCAGAGAATTAAAATGTTTATTTAAAATGTTTTTAGCATAAATAAATAGCATTTGTCAGTATATAATGTTTAAAACTCAAAACACAGTTCTATCAAAATTCATTGCCATAGTTCTGCTATGTAACTATGGCAATGGATGAAGCTTAACTTTTGTTGTGAATAGGTTTCTATGATAATCAAAGTTCAAATTTTTGGTAGAATGTTTTGAGTCTTAAATATTATGTTTACTGACAAGGATTATTTATATACACCAAAATGTTTTAGTTCTCCAAAAAGTTGGTTTTTTTTTTGTGTGTCTTTCATTATATGTCCTGTTTTAGAGCTGTTTTAGACTAGTATGCAGTATTTGATTTAATCAAAATAAACAATAAAAATTTCATAATCTCAATTTTGACACATGCATTTCATAGAATAATTTTCTGTTAATCAATAAATAACATTTATCAATTTAAAAAGTCTTTTAAGGAATAAATTTTAAAAGATTCTTAAAACAGTAAAGCTTGAGCTTATATAAATAAAAGTTTGTACTTTGATCATCTGTTCATTTGTGAGAAAACTCAAGCTTTTTGGATCAAACTAACTCAAATCAACAACTCTAATTAAAGAAATGTTGATCCATTGAATAGCATATAACTGATTCTATCATCAGGATATTTTGTACATATTGAATTAAAAATCATTGTTTTAATCCCAAAATATAATAAATTTCAAACAAGATCAGGAAGAAATGGATATAATACATATGGATGCATAGTTTTAGTCTATAATATTCTTTTATTAGTATAAAGGGCTTATGATTAAAAAAAATCCTAGCATATATTTATACCTGGATCCACAAATATTTGAGAAAATGCTATTTTTAAACATTTGAGTTATATTCTACCATTATTATGATAATGGTAAAATAACTTATTCAGATGATTCATAAATGTTATGATAGTATGGCTGATAAAAAGTTAGCATTAGGATTATATGCATAACCATTCATCAATATCAAAAAATATATATATTCCTAAATCAGGAATTAAAACTTCCTAGTGTAGAAGATTAAGGAATATTTAATTCCTTGAAAGAAATTAAATATTCCTAAATCAGGAAAACTTAAGAATTTAATTATGTGGGAATCTACAAATTGAGATTAAATATCAAATATTCACAATTTTTTTCAATTATTTTATAAAATTATAAAATACAATAATAACACATTTCAAATAATTAAAAGAATATTCTACAAAGTTATTTGACTTGCTTTGGATTAATAATATAAATATGTTACAATAATGATGAAATAATAATATTTCAAAATATAACTATTTCACTAATAACTAAAAAAACTATTTTTTAATAATGATGATGGATCAATCAATAATAATAATAATGCATTTTTCAATAATGTTTTTCTTAATCCACATATTTTATAATTCTTTATTAGTTTCTATAGTTTATTTTTAAAAGCTTAATATTTCAATATTAGAACATATTTTAAAATGAATTAAAATTATTACCTTGGGTAATTTTTTAATTTCTGCATCAAGACTTTTGTATATTTTGAATGATGTAAAAGATTTTGTTTAATTCCATTAAACTGACCATAAGAAATACCACTTATTTCTTCAGATACATTTTCTAGTTCAGATTCTAATTCAGATAATAAAACATCACTTTCATCTTCACTTTCTCTACTTTGTGAAGAACACAATGAAATACCATCAGAACTTTTTTCTTTTAAAGGATTGACTGAATCTATAAGTTGATTGCAAGTTTTTTCTTCAGTCTGGTTACAATTTGGTTTAACTTCATTACAGTTCTTAATACAATTTACTTCACTAGATGTACATGTTATATCTGGATTTATATTTGTGTTATTATTACAAGCATTTTTTTCATCTATATTTCCTCTCTCTATCCTTAATTTATCCAAAGAATCGTCACTTTCTAAACTAGCACAATTTTCTTCTGTTTTTTCATTATGTACACTTAAATTGTTTTCATAAGATAAAGGCTGCCTAATTTTCAAATTCCTTTCTTGTTTATTGTAGTTGAACTGTTCATTTATAGGAAAATCATTTACAAATGAATTATATTTATGATATCCTAAATGGTTTTGAGATACAAAATCTACATTTCTTTTGTCTTTATTCAGTTCAATTGAAATATTGCATTCTATATCATCTGCATCTTTTTTATTTCTAAAACTATGTTTTCCTAAATAATTACAACCAATTATTTTTATCTGCTGATTATGTATATTTAACCCTGTTGGTTCAGATAAACTGTGCTTGATTCTTTGATGCTTAAATGATTCTTGCATCATTTCATTAATCAATGAATCACTGGCAGATAAATGAAGTTTTTGATATGTCAGTTGTTCTTGTGAAGAAAAATTAATTACTTGAATATTTTCAGTTATATTACAATCTATCTGTTCCAGTGATTTTGCTTTTAATTTATTTACTTTTTCTTCATCTTTGTTTACATTTTCTGAAATGATTTCTTCCAAAAAAAAATTACTGATTACCTTTCCATTGGGATCATTTAATTTATCTATTTCTCCAGATTCACTTATATTATCTATTGCTTTTATTTCTTGGGATATCTTATTGGATAAGCCAAGCTTCATCTTGTCATTCTCATTAATTAAAGATTCCATATTCATTATATATTTTTATCTAAAAGGCACTGAAAGTTTTTAGTTACATGCACCTTATCACAATTAAAAGACATCTTCATAAGGAACTGTTTCAATCTGAAAAAAAAAAAAAAAAACTCAGTACTCTTACTGAGTGGAAAAAGGAGTCATCTGTTGGAAAAAAAAAAAAAAAAAAAAAAATGGATGTTAGAATATAAGAAAATTGATATATATAAAAGATATATGTATACTATATAAAATAATTCTTATATTAATTTATGACAACGAATCAATTAAAAGGAATTGAAAAACAAAATAGTTAAACTTCAAATGATTATAAAAGATTATCATTGATTAGCAAATGGCTAGTGAATCCATTGTAGAGCCTTTCAATTATAAAAGTAAATATCCTTATATTTTTAAGTAGATTCCTTGCATGATATTTATCCTTAATCAGAAATATATTGTTAATAGAAGCAATGAGATGCTATAAAAAATAGAATGTTAATCAAAATATCATTGACTGATATCATCATTAAACAAAGTTCCATTTTATTATAAATCTTAAATTTTTTTTTAATACAGGAGGTCTTCAACTTACAATAAGGTTGTATTCAAAAATTTTAGTTCTGGTTTGGAATACATCATAACTCAGAACACAATTTTCCATAAGTGTAATTTTATAAATGAGATTACATTCCCCAACCATCAGAACTCAAAATATTCAAAATGCTTTTAAAAAGTAGAAGTGTGCAATAATATTGAATAAATGATATTTCTTCTTTAAAACAAGGAAAATGTATGCATCATGCCTTCCAACACTTTATATAGATAAAAATAAAGATTGACTATAAGTTATTTTTGTGCACCCAAATTTCTAGTATCAAGCTGGATGGTTGAACGATGAAGCAATTGTTTACCACCTTGCAGAGTTCAATTCCAGGTCTCATTTATTTAGTTTTTCAGGAAAGGGGTCTGGCCCAATCAGGTACATTGAATTCTATCCTTCAATCTTTAGGTATTGACCAGCCTATGGGGATTTTAAAATGGCAAATGCCAAAAGTATCCTATATGATTTGGTGGTTTAATTCATACTAACTTAAAGTTTCTAGCAAAAGTAAGTATTTATTTTTTAGCATTATTTCTGAATCATTGACTAATTATTATATAATGGAGTCCACTTTAGGCTCAACTTCGAACTACCAAAATTTGTGATAAGGTCAGCATGACTTTATCATAGATGGATTGAAGTCAAACTGGATACATTAGATTTTTCTGAGGCAATATTATATTCGGATTTTTACAGATTACTCACAGAAGGTTATATGCTATTATTTCATTACAAGTTATTATACTTGCACCATTTCCATGATTCTGGAATCATGGAAATGATAGTATTTCAAAAATTAGAATATAAGACATTATAATAGCCACCAATCAATTTTGTATTACATATTGCATAACACATTCAATGTTTTTGGCATCCATTTAAGTAAATTTTCAGTTATATGCTTGAATCTGAGAACTGTTGCAATAGATTTTAAATAAAAATAATTGCGTTTTTGTCAAGTTAAAGATTTTGTGGCACACCCATCCTCACTATCTTTGAATGTTAATGTATGGGAAAATTTTTACTTTGATAAATGTTTTAACTAAAACACATAATGTAAATATGTTTTGTGTATAGAAAAGCAAATTTTATTTTATAATATAAAATAATTAAAATGTTATTTTATACATACCTTCCACATACGAATATCTAGCCACAGATTCCTAAATTCATCTAATCCTAATTTTCCTGTTCTATCTATCTATTTATTGAAGTTAAAAAAATATATTCAAACAAAATAATTTCAGTAAGTAAATAAAATATAAAAACTTAAAATAACTGTATTGAAGGATACATCCACCATGGCAATCATACTGCGACATACATCCAAACTAAACCCTTCAAAGTCAAATTCTGTAGGCAAAAATAAATATATATGTTATATAAAGTTATTTATAGTTATATTTAAAAAATAAAAATTATAGGCAAAAGTCAAAATTAAAAGACTACACATAACTAATACAGTAAGACCCTGCTTAAGGCTGTTTCAATATAATGCAGTATTTTTTTTGAATTCTATATTTTTTATTGATTTACTTTGGCGCGGTTTTTCAAACCGTTATACTCACATAAATCTGAAATCACACTAATTTGTGGTTTTGATACTCCTATGCCATTTTGCAATGCATTTGATATCAGTTCAGTGCAGTACATACAAAAGTCTTCAGCAGTCACAATTCATATTTATGATGGTTCATCAACATTATTTTACAGTTCATATTTATGATCGTTCATCAACGTTATTTACAGTTAAAGTTTAGCACTATTACAGAAATTATGGATCAGTTATACAAAATGATCCAAATTTTAATAGAAGTTATGGAAATTATGGATCAGTTTATACAAAATGATCCAAATTTTGATAGCTGTTCAAAGGCAAGACAAAGTGTTATGGATGCGATGTCTCACTATTGACAGTTGCTTGCTGAACAAAAGAGGAAAAGGCAAACAATTTTTCGTTAGATGATTCTTAACAAAAAAACAAAAAGTATCAAATGAGGAAGAACCTTCCTCATCACAAACAAATTATTTAATTGAATATTTTTGATTTTCACGAATGATTTATAAATACAAATCGATATTAGCAATAAAAATGTCTATAATTAATGTAATACAATAGTAATAATACATATTACAAAATAAAAAAGGTATATATATTTTTTTATTCACAATTCCGTTTCACCTATTCTCATTATTTACATGTTAAGATGACCTCGTTTAATGCTATTTCATTTAGTGCTTTTTTCCCTTGGAACATATCCCCCACATCATTAAATCGGGTCTTACTGTATACAGGATATCCAAGAAAAATGTGCCCATTTTTCATTTCATTTAATATTCTCTTTTATAAAAATATTTCTTTTAAGTTGTATAATATTTGACTCATTTTTCAAAAATTAAAATTTTTACTAAAAGTCACCTCTTTATCTATAAGAAGCTTGTTTCCCATTATCACTTTAGTACAAAATTGTTTTAAAAAAATTTTCACTTTACATGTTATACAAGTTTTGTTGTCTATAAGAAATATGCTTCTCCATCAGAATGGTTTGCAAATATTCATTTGCTTTCAATCAAACTAATCAGAGGAAGTACTTTTTTTCCCTGGGTGACAAAATTTATCAAAAATGATTTATAAAATCTTTTTAATGAATTAACTAAATTAAATCAACAAAGAATTATTGAATGATAAATTGAATTCCAAAATTGACAATAGATAAACTTATAATTGATAAAAAAAAAGAAAGAAAACTTTCTTGATTTTAATAAAAATTTTATAATTACAAAAATTATTTTTTAAACTATAAATAATATTTGATATTCTGAAAATTTAGCTCAAATGTAGTACAAATCTTGTACTAGATTTGAGCTATGTAATTCCATTTAATATTATATTATATAGTAATATTATGAAATTTAAATTGAAAACAAGGAGATAAATGCTAAATCAAATAATTTATATAATGGACATCTTATATGACATTATGAAATGTACTTAAACATAAATCTCTCTTTAATAATTTTTGATAAGTGTTTTCAATTTTATTTAATATTTAACTTCCTGTTTTCATTTTAAATTTCATAATATTACTATATATTTATATCATAATTACATTAATCAATCAGTAGTTTATTTTTTTTAAAGGAAGTTGTTTTCATTAATGAAATATTAATATTATTTGTATATATAATACAAACTTATTTATACATTTTCTTCTTAAGATAAAATAGCATATTTATTGATAGATAAATATTTTTATTTTATATTTTGATTAAAACATCATATAATTATTTGTAAATTATTTAAATAACCATTGAAAAATTGCCACATTGACAAGTTTATTTTAATATACATACTGGTATATAATTTATTAACTGATTTTTTGATTATTTTGATAAACTTTATGAAAAATATTCATTTAGCTTTAGTTTAGAAATAATGAAAAGATAATCCAAATTATTATGGGCTATGAATAAATATGTACAGATTGGAACATACAGTATTATCCAATCTCAGAAGCTTGTGACCACAGTAATTCTGAATTACTGAAAAATCTAAATAATCTAAGATGAGATTAAAAACAACAAAAGGTAAAATAATATATATTTTGTGTATTAGTGATGCCAATACAACTTGCAAAAGCATAAATCTATGCCAGGCTTATTAAACTTTCTCTAACTTGTGCATCTCTAGGTAAAGAAAAGAAAAATCTATCCCAGACTTATTAAACTTTCTCTAACTTGTGCATCTCTAGGTAAAGAAAAGAAAAAAATTGTATAAATCTGTAGCCAATATTTATAATTTTCTTTTTATTTCTAAAAGTATTATTTTTAATTGAAAATATTTATTATTAATTATTATTTGCCATTCTTTTAAAATAGTTTAAATGTAATTTGTCATTAGATCACATCAATAAATTTTTTATAATAAATCATAAATAATAAAATTCTAAAATAATCTGATTATACAGTATTACAGTACAATATACAGTCAGTACAATCATTATAATTCTGTTTCAAATAAATGTTCAATATTTCCAAACACCTCAATAATAAGTGTTAGTTTATATATAAAAATCATTTTTAAATTATAAAATATATACAAATTCACAAACTGAAAAAACAGCACTCTTCGCAGTTGAAGAATAAGAAACTCTTTTATTTGCTAACGTTTTCGACCTAAACGGCCATCATCAGGCTTTATAACTAGAACTAGAACAGAATCTTTTTAAATTGTTCAGATTACACGCGTTGCTATGGTTACAATTTACTAGAGAATAAACATAAACAAGCTTAATGTAACAGCTGGAAACATTAAAATTTTATAAAAATTAAAACATACAAATGGTTACATAAATTATACAGTCTCAATGGAGTGCAGTATTGGAGTTCTTTGCTAGTAAGATTTGTCTCATCCAATTAGATACTTCCACGGGGTTGGGGGTTCGAGTGTTGGTCCTTCGTTTAAGATTGCCTCCTTGTTTTTTCTTCTTAAAATTTCTATAGACTCAGTTAGCAGTGCCTGGGTT